>PVIY010001845.1:0-139293 GCA_004026745.1 Myrmecophaga tridactyla | reverse complement strand
TTTTTTTTTTTTCTCTTTCTACCTTTACTGAGAGTTTTCATTTCTCCACTCTTTTCCAGACCTCTCTCTCATGTATTCTCCTATTGGTCTGTAGTGCTCCCTTTAGTATTTCTTCTAGTTCTTATTTACAATTTTTTTCTGAAAATATTTTAGTCTCCCCCTCTTTTTTGGAGGACATTTGTGCTGGGTATAGAATTCTTATTTGGCAGTTTATCTCTTTCAGAATCTTAACTATCATATCACTGCCTTCTTCCATGGCTCCTGCTGAGAAATCCTCACACATTCTTATCAGGCATCCCTTGTATGTAATGGATTGCTTTTCTATTGCTGGTTACAAAATTCTTTCTTTGTCTTTGACATTTGACAATCTGACTAGTAAGTGTCTTGGAGTAGGTCTATTTTCATCTGTTCTGTATGTCACACTTCATGGATCTATAATTTTATGTCTTTCCTAAGAATTGGAGATTTTTGGTGACTGTTTCCTCCACTAATCTTTCTGCTCCTTTTCCCTTCTCTTCTCTTTCTGGGACCCCCATAAGACTTATGTTTATGTGCTTCAAGGTGTCATTAAGTTCCCTGAGACCTTGCTCTATTTTTCAATTCTTTTCCCTATATTTTCTTCTGTGTATCAGATTTCAGATGTCCTGCCCTCTAGTTCACTAATTCTTTCTTCTGTCACTTCAGATCTATTGTTTTAGGTCTGCATTTTTTTCAGCTTTTCTATTGTGTCTTTCATTCCCATAAATTCTGCAATTTGTTTTGTCAGACTTTCGAGTTCTTCTTTATATTCACCCAATGTCTTCCTTATATCTTTCCTCATCTCATTGATTTGATTTTTGATGAGATTTTGCATGCCTGTCAAACATCCTTAATTAGTTGTTTCAACTCTGGTATCTCATTTGAAGTGCTGATTTGTTCCTTTGAATGGGCCATATCTTTGATTTTCCTAGTATGACTCACTATTTTTTGCTAGCATCTAGGCATTTAGTTTCCTTAATTAGTTTATTTTTCAGGTTGTTTTCACTCTTTTACCAAGGGTTTTCTTGTTGCGTGGCTTTGTTCTCTATCCGTTCTTCGGCATTCAGTTAAACTTATTCTAGACCTCTAGCACAAGTTCTGTTCAATCAGAATTTTTCAATTCTTGTTTTTCTGTTCCTTGCCCTTCCTATATTGAGCCATTTTTCTGAGGAGGGTCTTCTCAGATATTATCAAACCCAGTCATGAGGAGAAAGTAACCAGTATCAAGTTTCCCTGACAGTGAGACCCAGCAGGTTGTCAGACTTTCCTATAAAGACTTTAGACTCTGAGCTTTTCCTATCCTGCCCATCATGTGGTGCCTGTCAGCCTAAAGCTCCCCAATGGTGAAAAGTGATGTGGTACCTTTAATTTTGCAGCTGCTCCCTCTCTGTGGTGTGATTGAGACAGAGATTGAAGTAGTAGGAAGACTTTGATTTCTACTGTTTTCCAGCCCCTTGAGTATGAATTCACTGAAGGAGGGCTGCCACTTGAGCTGAGCCCACCCCCCTTTTCTTGGAGAAGTTATGCCCTTTAGGGAATTAACCCCTTTCACTTGACTAGTTACTCTGTCTCTCAGACATGCCTTAGTTCTGCCCCTGTCTGGGGCCGTGGTGGAGCCTGAGAATGCTTGCAGTTCTACTGGCCTGTTAAGATGTTAAAAAAAAAAAAGACTTTTCAGAACTGGACCTCTGCTCCTTGGGTTTGCCAATCAAGAACTTGATTTGATACATGGCTCTATCTTTCCCCCATCTCTATGTGCCCTCTTTTCTTGGAGTCCAGCCCTTTTCTAGTATTTTGTGCTGTACAACTCAAAAGCCTCTGGTTTTTATTTATTTATTTTTTCTATCAGCTCTACCCCTCTCTGCTGGAATGAAAACTCCTGGTTTGTTTTTTGCTTACTCCAGGTTTATCTGTGCTTGGGGCCTGTTTTCAGTAGTCAGAATCTGTTAATTAATTCTGCAGTGGGAGCTTGGTTGATCTAAGACCTTGCTACTAGTAAAGTCCATTTCCTTTCCCATCAGATAGCTAGCCAACTGTGCCCATGGGGAAAGGGAGTTCTCTGTGGGAACTTACAGTTCTGTGTGGGATCTCAGCCAGTCCATCTGTACCTGACTGATGTACACTGTGTGTTCTGTCATGGATGTCCCCCCAGCAGTTCTCTGCACAGTTTCTGGATATTTATTAGCTGCTCTGGATGAGGTTAGTCAATTTTATGGATCTTTTGAAAGAAACAACTTTTTGTTTTTTATTCTCTCTTTAATTTTCTTCTGCCATATCTTTTGTTATTTCCTTCCTTCTGTTTTCTTTGGGTTTAATTTACCCTTCTTTTTTACATCCTTTAGTTGTGAGTTACATCTCTGATTTGAGATCTTTCTTCTTTTTTAATATAAACATTTAGAGCTATAAATTTCTCTTTCTATGCTGCTTTTGCTGTATCCCATAGGTTTTGGAATGCTGTGTTTTTGTTTTCATTGCCTCAAGATACTTCCTCATTTCCCTTGTGACTTTTTTGACCCATTGTTTGTTTAGAAGAATGTTATTTAATTTCCACATATGTATGGATTTTCTGATCCTCTTTCTTTGTAATTAATTTCTAGTTTCATTCCCTTGTGGTTGAAGAAGTTACTTTGTATGATTTCAGAATTGTTTTAATTTATTGAGACTTGTTTTGTGACCAACATATGGTCTGTTCTGGGAAATGAGCCATGTGCAGTAGAGAAGAATGTGTATTCTGCTGATTTGGGTGAAGAGTTTCATATTGAATTTTCTAACACATGGAAATTCCCTGTTATATTTTAATTTATCAGCTTAATTACTGTGTGGTCAAAGAACAAACTCTGTGATTTCAATTTCTTGAAATTTGTTGAGAATTGCTTTATGGCCCAGGATTTTGTCAATTTTGGTAAATATTCCATGTGCATTAACAAGAAGAGAAGTACTACAGTTGTTTGGTATTATGTTCTGCATTTATGATTGTCTCAAGTTTGTTAAGAGTGTGTTCAAATCTATACTCTCTTTGATTTTTTGTTTGGGATCACATTGCTATTATTGATATTGATAATACTTATTAGTCTTCCTGAAATATTAATGATTCATTCCTTTGGTACATGTGATATACCATGATAGTATTATCTATAGGACGTCATGGATTAGGACATTTTATGACAGCTTACATATCTGTGGCAGAATTCATTGCCCATCAATGTCAGTTTTCTCTTTCTTCTGTACAGGGATCAGCAAACTTTTTCTGAAAGAGTCAGATAATAAATGGTTTGAAGCCCATATTATCTCTTTTACAACTACTTACCTTCACCTTTGTAGCAATAAGCAAACATAGACTATGTAAATGAATATGTATCATTGTGTTTCAATAAAACTTTACATTCAAAAACAGGCAGTGGGGTGGTTTCAGCCTGTGGGCTGTAGTTTGTCAGCCCTTCTTCTATATTAATTGAAATTCTGATTTATAGCTGTGTACATGGCTGCTATGCTATGCTGCCTGAAATAAAAAGCTAGGTTTATCTGTTATCTGGTTTTAGTTAGGTGTGGTCCTGTGACTACGTGTTAGAAAATGGAATATAAATGAAAATGTGTGGTCCAACCCCTGGAAGTATTTATCAGGCCTTTACTCTATGTAAGTAAGTTTGATGGTGTGGAATAGAGATAAAATCAGCAAAAATCCTACCAAAAGAACTATGCAAGCTAATAAAATCAGCCTGAAACAGTTCTATAGATACTGACAGGACACATGAAACCACTAGGTCAGACTTTATTCCTCAGAGCAAGAGCAGTAATAGGAGTTTCCACACAATTGTACCACCTCCTGTATCACCGCACAGTGTGATGCAGAAAGCCAGGGGAGAATCTACACATGTAGTGGAGGGTGCTATATGAAGAAAACCCCAAATATAGGAAATCACCCCTTTTATAGTAAGCAGTAAGCACACCTGCTCTCTCCAGAGGGTGACCAGGTACATCACAGGGCAATATGATATGTATTGGATTGCCAGTTGTATAAAAAACTCCAAGAAGTAGCTTGGATAAAAGAATAGCCAAAACTCTGCAATTTTGGCCTATTCAGTAAGACATGTAGGAACATAAGAGGCCTATGACAGACTGCCTCCCAACAGTGTTGTTAAAGAAAAGCAACTAATGTCCTTCTCATTTCCTTCTTCTGAATGCCTGAAATGGGAGACTTGATGACTAGAGAGTGATTGACATCTTCAGGTATAATGTGATCAATCAGTGTAGGCCACAGAAGACAGAAAAGCAATCAAACTGGATAAAGGAGACCACTTACACTGTGGCTAGTCACACCAACATTGAAACTGCAGAAGACAAAGTCACTGCTAATTTAGGCTTTCCGTCAGCTACAGCTGAATCTAATCCTAACGTATATAATATCTAAGAATGCTTTTCTGTTGCTTCCATGTGTAAGCCTGTGTAAAATACTGGGCTTATGACCTTTTCCTCTTAACTGTCAGGTATTAGTTTATGATCTTTTATCAATTAATGTTGCAAAAGAAATGTATGAGATAAGACTTTTTTTCACCATGTGAGGGGGAAGCATGCTTTTTAAATTATTCATTTATTCTTTTTTAAATATTGGTAGAATGTAAGCTCCATGAAGGCTGGATGTTTTGTTCAGTTCTTTGATGTATCTTAAGCGCTTAGAGCAATACGTGGCATGTGGTCAGTGCCCAGTAAATGTTTCTTGAATAAATGAGTAAACAGCCAGAAAGTGTACAGGGATGCATCTTTTCATTAATTGTATCCCAAATAAATAGGGTGCTTTTACCCTATTTATTCAAAATGGTTTCTGAAATTTCAGCTTTTCATTATTACTTCTATCCCATTTGTTCTGGTTTCTTCTTCAAGGTCCACTGCGATGATATGTTTAGGGCTTTTCATCTCTCCCCAAATCTGCCTTTATTTTTTTGTCATTTTAATTTCATCTCTGATTTTTTTCCCTCTGAATTCTGTAAGAGTTACTTAAATGTGACCTTCATCGCTAATTCAATTTTGAATAGCCACTTATTACTTCCGAAGTGAACTTTAATTCTGCTATTGTAATCTTAATTTATTTCTTCTCCTTTCATTTAACATACCTCTTACCTTGTTTTTATGAATATCTGGTCCTTTTATGTTCTTTTCTTTTATCCTTTTGGTCTTTGGCTTGTTTTACACTTCCATGCCTTCAGGAGTTAGTTGAAGTTGTCAGACATTCTCTAAGACTTAAGTTTTCTTCAGGTTGTTATAGAAGATGACTTTTGGATGTCTGCTTTGCAGCTCTCTTTAACATGTGGATCTATTGTACTTCCATAGACTTGAGCAATTTTTCCAAAAATCTCTCTCTTATTGGAAGAACCCTTGACGCATTTACTGTTCACCAATATTGAAAGCCTGTGGACTGGGCTCTAATCACTGTCTCATTGGATGCTCCAGATGGAAGGCAGCCAATTCACTTACCCCCATTTCCTAGTTTCCCAACACTCATAATCGGTGGAAGAGATGAAAAATTACAGTTTTAACCTGGTTCTTCCTCGGACATCTCTCTCTTTGCATGGCACAGAGGTCCTACATGAGGTGAGTCTCAGTGGGAAGGCCTTCCCTAATGCCTGTGGCTGAGCCTAGCCCAGGCTTTGTTTCTGTAGATCAACAATTTTGTGTTTTCCCATCATTATCCTGAACTTCCTTGAAGAGATGGATGTTCAAGACATCTACTTTTTTCAAGTTAAGAAAAAAAATGACCCTAAAAGAAGCTCAATTTTAATGCTTATGATGATTTCAGAAGTAATAAAGAGTCCAGAACAATTTACTTAGGCTGAGAATTAATCTGCTATTTGTAAGTTTCAAAGCACTTGCTGGTATAACTGTCTGAGTGCCAGAGTCTTTTGTAGAAATAATTCTGTGACTCTTTCAGTTTCACCCATGAGCCCATAGACATTAGTTGTTGTTTGCAATTTTTTCCTATAACATCAGCCAATTCTCCATATGCTATGATGGGAGAGATGAAAAAGAGTGTACTTAGGGCTCTCAATATAAGATTTCTTGGAAAAGCAAATTCTCCCCCTAGGCTAATTAACTCACCCCCATGATGGATAAGAACTTAATGGAACATTGTGAGGTTAATATCCACTAAATCATATTAACTGTTTTGAGAATTTGGATAGGCCCTTACCATTATAGTTTGAGAGATGACAAAACTAATTGAAATAATTTACTATTAATTTTCAAGCTCTGGGAAAGTAATGGGTTTCTAGAAACATCATTAATGCTGATGAACTCTTATATATAGTCTATATTATCTAAACATATGTTCAACATAAGAGATCTATAAAGTATTATGCACTGATATACTAAACTATATTGCTAAAGCATGTTTGCATGAATGAAATCTACAACTCATAATTATTTCAGTCTAGCATATTAATATTATGTTCATGATAGAGTTGTATGACTTTTCAATATGAAACAATTCTTATACTTCCTTTCCCCTTTTAAGTAAAATGAATATATTCTTGTCAAAATTTTACTTAGTAAGGTTGAATAAAGTCAAGAACATTCTATCTCTTATCTGTTAAAAAAAAAAGGTACTGAGGATTACCACTGGAAGAGTTAGACTTGTTTGAAACACTTTCAACCTATCAAACAATTTAAGACTTGTCTTACTAGTAATTCATATTAACCTTCAAGTTGCTAATGGATACGAGACATCTTAATATTCTAGTAAACTATTTTAACCTGTTGGCATCAGAGACAAATTTGAACTACTTAGAAATTAATGCTCTACATGTTTGCTGCTTTGTACTTGCTTTTTCAGAATTCATCACAATTCATTCTTGTATAGAATTTAGTTTTGTTTCTTATAAAATAGGCTTTGTTAAGTAGAATGATAATTTAGGCAACATTATAAGAGTGGTTAAACTATTTAACAGGCCAAAGTATATCAAATGTTTGCAAGTAGTAATTGGTGTATAATTCATTTAGTAGGAATATAACTTTTATTAATGAACAAATTAAGGGTCCCCTCAAACCAATTATTCACAAATTCTTTATTATTCTAATATGTTACTGAAAGTAGCTGAGTTTGGTTGTGTTTTTAGTTTCTTCACCTATTTTAATTTTATTAGCAGCGTTCTATAATTATATAATTCATAATTCACTCAAGTTGACATTCTTTCAAATTAACCTAATCTACAGAGACTTTACTAGATTATCTCTTCAGTAATTCTTATTAATTAGTTACCATTTTTGGTACTGTCTTTTTATTTTAGCCATTCTAATTGTATTGTGGTATTAGTTTGCATTTCCCTAATGGTTAAAGAAGTTGAGTACTTTTTCAGGTGCTTATTAGCCATTCATGTCTTCTCTGGTAAAATGTCTATTCAAGTCTTTTGCCTGTTTTTCAAACTGGGCTTTCTTACCGAGTTGTAACACTTTAAATGTTATGCAGCACTTTATCATATATATGACAGTTTATGGCTTGTATTTTCATTTCTTTAATGATAGTGATTGTTGAAATCTGGACATGTGAATATTTTAGCATATTAATTCTGGAAATCAAATTCTGCCTCTTCCCCAGAGTTTGCTGCCTTTTTTTTTTTAACTAGAGAAATTGTAGGCTTACAAAAAAGTCATGGAAAAAATACTGCAAACCCATGTACTCCACTATTGTTGACACTTTGCATTAGAGTGGTATCTTTGTTAAAATTACTGAAAGAATGTTGAAATACTACTATTGACTATAGTTCATAGTTTACATTAGGTGTTTTCCCCCCACATACCACCCTGTTATTAACACCTTATATTAGTGTCATATATTTGTTGTAATTCAAGAAAGAGCTTACTTATACTTGTACTATTAGCCACAGTCCATTGAGCACAATAGGATTCACTGTGTTATACAGTCGTATTTTATTTTCTAACTTTCATTCTAATGATATATAGGATCCAAAATTTCCCCTTTCAACAACATTTACACACATGATTCAGTGCTGCTAATTATACTCACAGTGATGTGCTACCATCATCACCATTCATTTACAAACCTTTATAATCAACCTAAATAGAAATTCAGTTCAGATTAAGGATCAGCTTCGCATTCTCTACGTTCAGTCTATCCCCTGGCAACTTATATTTTAAATTCTAACTTCATTAATTTACCTATCATAATTAAGTTATATCAGTGAACTAATACAATATATGCCCTTTTGTGTCTGACTCATTCACTGAGCATGTTCTCAAGGTTCATCCATGTTGTCACATTCATCAGGACTTCATTCCTTCTTATAGCTGAATAATATTCCATCTTTCTTTATACCACATTCTGTTTACCCATTCATCAGTTGATGGACACCTGAGTTGCTTCCATGTTTTTGCCGATTGTGAATAATGCCACTATGAACATTGGTGTGCCAATATTGATCTGAGTCCCTGCTTTCATTCTTCTGGGTATATCTCTAGTAGCAGGATCCCTGCACTGAGTTTCCTGAGAAAGCATCTTCCAGAGCATGTACTGAGGCATCTTCCAGAGTGGCAGCACCATTTTACATTCCCACCAGCAATGAATGAGTGTTCCTATTTCTCCACATCCTCTCCAATACTTGTAATTTTCAGTTTTATTACTAGTAGCCATTCTAGTGGGTGTGAAGTGATATCTCAATTGTGGTTTTGATTTGCATTTCCCTAATAGCCAATGATGTTGAGTGTTTTATCATGTTATTTTAGCTATTTGTATATCCTCTTTGGAGAAATGAGTATTCAAGTCTTTTGCCTATTTTTAATTGGGCTGTTTGCCTTTTTTAATTGACTTGTGGGATGTCTTTCTATATTCTGAACATTAAACCCTTATCAGATATGTGGTTTCCAATTATTTTCTCCTATTGAGTGTTCTGTATTTTGACTTTCATGACAAAGTCCTTTGATGTAAAAATGTTTTTGATTTTGAGAAAAATCCTTTATCTATTTTTTGTTGATTGCTTGTGCTTTGGGTTGATAGTCTAAGAAACCATTGCCTAACACAAGGTCCTGAAGATGTTTCCCTATATTTTCTTCTAGAAGTTTTATAGTCCTGGCTCTTATATTTAGATCTTTGATCATTTTTTGTTTTTTTTTTTTTTGTATGATGTATGGCAGGGATCACATTTCATTCTTTTTCCATGTGAGTATCCCATTATTGCAGCACCATTTGTTGAATTTTTGTTTTTTGTTTCTTTGTTTGCCTGTTTGTTTTTGTTTTTGAGACGTGCATGGGCTGGGAATTGAACCCGGGTCACCTGCATGGCAGGCGAGAATTCTACCACTGAACCCCTTTGAAACCCTGGTCTTTGATCCATTTTGAGTTAATTTTTGATTATGGTATGAGACAGGGGTCCTGTTTCATTCTTTTGCATATAGATATCCACTTCTCCAAGTACCATTATTTGAAGAGACTGTTCTGTCCCATTTGAGTGGACTTGGCAACTCTGTCAAAAATCACTTGTCTTAGGATGAGAGGGTCTATTTTTGAACTCTCAACTCTATTTAATTTGTCAATACATCTGGCCTTATGCCAATACTATGATGTTTTGACCACTGTAGCTTTGTAATATGCTGTAAAGTCAGGAAGTGTGAGTCCTTCAGCTTCATTCTTCTTTTTCAAGAAATTTTTGGCAACTCAGAGCCCCTTACCCTTCCAAATAAATTTAGTAATTGGCTTTTCCATTACTGATTTGTAGGTTGTTTGGGATTTTGATTGGGATTGTGTTGAATTTATAAATCAATTTGAGTAGAATTAGCATCTTAATGATCTTCCAATCCATGATATGTAATGCCCGTCCATTTATTTGTCTTTGATTTCTTTTAGCAATGTTTTATAGTTTTCTCTGGACAGGTCCTTTACATTCTTTATTAAATTCATTCCTATAAATTTGATTCATTTAGTTGCTGTAAATAGATTTTTTTTCTTAATTTCCTTCTCAGTTTGGTCATTATTAGAGTATAAAAGCACTGCTGAATTTTACACATTGATCTTGTACCCTACCACTTTGCTGAATTTTGTTCATCGGGTCTAGCAGTTCTGTTGTAGATTTTTCAGGACTTTCAATATATAGGATTGTATCATGTGTGAATAAGGAAAGTGTGGCCTATTCCTTTCCAATTTCGATGCATTTTATTTCTTTTTCTTGCCTAATTACACTGGCTAGAATTTCCGTTACAATATTGAATTATAGTGGTGACAGTGGGCATCCCTGGCTTTTCTTTGTAGAAGGTTTTTGATGACTGATTCAATCTCTTTACTTATGATTGGTTTGTTGAAGTCTTGTATTTCTTCTAGGGTCAGTGTAGGTTGTTCATGTGTTTCTTGGAATCTGTACATTTTTTCATCTACATTTTCTAATTAGTTATCATACAGTTATTCATAGTATCCTTTTAAGATCCTTTTTATGTATGAGGGGTCAATAGTAATGTCCCCCCTCTCATTTCTAATTTTAATTATTTACATCTTCTCTCCTTTTTTTTTGTCTGTTAACCTAAAGGTTTTTCAATTTTATTGATATTTTCAATGAACCAACATTTGTTTTTGTTAATTCTATTTTTAATTCTCAATTTTATTTATTTATGTTCTAATTTTTCTTTCTTTCCTTCAGCTTGCTTTAGGGTTAATTTTCTAATCTTTTCCTAGTTCTTTTAGGTGTGCAATTAGGTCTTTGATTTTAGCTGTTTTTTTTAATATAAATGTGTACAGCTAGTAATTTCCCAATCTGCACTGACTTTGTTTCATCTTATGTATTTTGATATCTCATGTTGTTGTTTTCTTTCATCTCAAGATGTTTACTGATTTCCCTTGCAGTTTCTTCTTTGACCCATTGATTATTTAAGAGAGTGATATTTAAATTCCATATATTTGTGGAATTTCCAGTTCTCTGCCTGGTGTTGATTTCCAGCCTCATTACAATATGGTCCCAAGTTGATTTGTGTAATTTCAATCTTTCTGAATTTATTGAGACTTGTTTTGTGACCCAAAATGTGACCTATCCTGGAGAATGATCCAGGTGCGCTTGGAAAGAATGTGTATCTTGCTGTTTGAGGGTGCAATGTTTGTATATGTCTGTTAGGTTAGCTCATTTATCATCTTATCCAAATTCTATATTTTCCTATTGATCTTCTGTCTATATGCTCTATCTATTGATGAGAGTGGTGTATTAAAGTTTCCAACTATTTCTATAGAGGTTCTATTTCTCCCTTCAGTTTTGCTAGTGTTTGCCTCATGTATTTTGGAGTAACATGGTTTGGTACATAAATATTTATGATTGTTGTTTCTTCTTGGTGGATTATCCCTTTTATTAATTTATAGTGTCTTTGTCTCTTATAATTGCTTTGTATTAAAAACTATTTTATCTGATATTAATATACCTACCCCATCTCTTTTTTGGTTACTGTTTGCATGGAATATCTTTTTGTGTCCTTTCACTTTCAACTTATTTGCATCTTTGGGTATAAAGTGAGTCTCTGGTAAACAATACTATATTAGTCAGGGTTCTCTAGGGAAACAGATCCAAGAGCAGCAATCTATAAATATGAGATTTCATAAAGGTGTCTCATGCAACTGCGGAGATACACAAGTCCAAATTCCATAGGCCAGGCAGCAAACTGACAGTTCCAATGAAGATCTTAATGAATCCCTCAAGAGAGGCTGGCTGACTGAAGTGGAGAGAATGATTCTCTATTCTGACTTCTCCTTTAAAGCTACTAGCAGATTAGACTGAATGCCACTAATTGTGGAAGACATTCCCCTGGCTGACTATAGATGCAATAATCCATGGAAGCAATCAACATGCTGATGATTTAATAAACAAGTTTATTAACCAGCCACAAAGTGAACTTGCAGTAAGGGTTAGACCAGAGTTTGCTTGACCAGACAACTGGGCCCCATCACCTGGCCAAGTTGACCCATGAACAATCCACCCCTTATCAATTTGGTAGCTATACATATTACCTTAAACCATGCTATAATCTTTAAATAGAACACAATACGGACATATTTATCACCTAACAATACTCAAATGTCCTGCATACAACTAGAAATGCACAAAATCTCTCCAGAATAGGGTGCAAGTCCTTGGGTAACAGTCATTCTTAAAGTTGATATTCTATAATTTAAATACTACAACATGAACAATACAACTTATGTCATATTGTAAGGTGATAAGATAAAGAAGAAAAAGATATTTGGTTTATATACAAATCTACCATAAACATAACAAAACAAGGAAGAAATATTCATACCATCAGAGCCTACATTTCTGTAACTGGTCATGGGATCATAGTTCATATTTTTTACTACCTTCTTTCACTACCCTTTCCATATTCCCTTTACCCTCAACAAGCACCTCAGCTGGCCACAGTTCTTTGTCTTGTGGGGTGACCCAAACCTTCATTCCTGAAGTTTCTGGGCTTTTGGCAATCCTACCTGGGTTGGGTTGCAGAAGTTTTCCATTGACTTTAATCACAGGGCATGGTAGTACTAAGAGACACCCTAGGGAATCTCCTGTATTCTAGGAAAACTATACTTTACCTCCACTGTATAGTTACAGTCCTATTTCCCCTTGACAGTCAGGATCAATCAGCCCAGCCAGTACAGTAACCTCCTTCCTTGCTGTTGATTCAGAGGCATGAGAAGCTAAAAGGGGCCATGTGGCAACCTTAACATCCAGTTCAATGGAATCATTATTGAGTCTGCTGGTAAGAACATTATTGCTTTTGGAACTAAGACCTGCAGACCAGAAGAATTTAAGGTTTGAGGGACAGGAAGCACACATTTTCCTAGTGGATCACCAGAGGTGATAGTGAATGAGTCCACCCCTTGATTCCTGGTTCTGTGAATTCTAGCTATGGGAGAAATAGCACCATAGATTGGACACTGATTCAGGGCATACACAGCCTCCTGGAGAAGATTCCCCTAGCCCTGTAAGATATTGACACCATAATTAAGTATTCAAAAGGCCATGCTACCATTTTATCAACCCAACTGCCTCTGGATGATGGGACCACAAGACCAGAGAATTCCATAAGCATGTGCCCATTCCCACATTTCATTTGCTGTGAAATGGGTTCCTTAATCAGAAGCAATGCTGTGGGTGAAATACCATGGTGGTGGATGAGACATTCTGTAATCCACAAATGGTGGTTTTGGCAGAAGCATTGAGGGCAGGGTAGGCAAACCCATATCCGAGTGTGTGTCTATTCCAGTTGGAACAAATCGCTGCCTCTTCCATGATAGAAGTGGTCCAATATAATCAACCTGCCATCAGGTAGCAGACCTTGGGGAATTGTGCTATATTGCATACTGGGTGTGGGTCTCTGCTGCTGGCAGATTAAGCACTCAGCAGTGGCTGTAGACAGATTGGCATTGGAATTCCATGTTGCTGATCCCATGTATAACCTCCATCCATACCACCATTGACCACTTTGTTCACGAACCCATTGGGTAGTGACAGGAGTGGCTGTGGAAAGAGGCTGACTGATATTCACAGAATGGGTCATCTTATCCACTTCTTTATTGAACCTTCCTCTGCCAAAGTCACCCTCTAGTGAACATTCATGTGGGACACAAATATCTTCATGTTTTTTTTGCACACTCAGAAAGGTCTGTCCACAAAACACTTCCCCAGAACTGTTTGTTGCCAAGGTTCTAATCATGTTCCTTCCAAGTCCCTGGCCATCCAGCCAAACCATTAGCAACAGCCCATGAGTCCATATACAAATGTACATCTGGCCAGTTCCCTTTCCAAGCAAAATGAACAATGAGGTACACTGCTCAATGTTACACTCACTGAAAGGATTTTCCCTCACCACCGTTCCTCAGGGACATCCCACTAAGGGGCTGCAGAGACACAGCTGTCCATTTTTTGACTGATACCTGCATGTCGTGCAGAATCATCTGTAAACCAGGCCCAAGTTCTCTCTTCCTCAATCAGTTGACTTTAAGGATCTCCCCAAGAGGCCATAGCTCTGGGTTGTGAAAGAGAAACTAATGTGGAAGGAGTGGGGGCCATGGGCATTTGAGCCACTTCCTCATGTAACTTATTTGTGCCTTGAGGAACTAATTAAGCCCTATCTCACATATACCATTTCCATTTTATGATAGAGTACTGCTGTGCACACCCAACCTTATTGCTTAGCGGGTCTGACAACACCCAGCTCGTGAAAGGCAACTCAGGTCTCATGGTAGCTTGGTGGTCCATGGTTAATTGTTCAATCTCTACTAAGGCCCAGAAGTAGGTTAAAAGCTGTTTCTTAAAAGAAGAGTATCTGCAGCAGATGGTAAGACTTTACTCTGAAATCCTAAGAGCCTGTGTTGTGATTCTCCTACAGGGGCTTGCCAAAGACTCCAGACAGCATCTCTGTTTGCCACTGACACTTCCAGTATCATTGGATCTGCTGGATCTTATGGCCCAAGTGGCAGAGAAGCCTGCACAGCAACTTGTGGCAGAGCCTTTTCTTGTTCTGGCCCCCACTCAAAACTAGCAGCTTTTCTGGTCACTCAACAAATGGGTTGGAATAGCACACCCAAATGAGGAATATGTTGTTGCCAAAATCCAAAGAGGCTCACGAGGTGTTGTTCCTCTTTTTTTGGTCATAGGAGGGGCCAGATGCAATAGTTCATCCATCATCTTAGAAGGTGTATCTCAACAGCCCCATACCACTGGATACCTAGAAATTTTACTACAATGGAAGTCCCCTGTATTTTTTTTTTTTTTTGGAATTATTTCCCATCTTCTGACATGCAAATGTCTTACCAATAAGTCTAGAGTAGTTGTTACGTCTTTCTCACTAGGTCCAATCAACATGATATCATCAATATAATGGACCAATGTGATGTCTCTAGGGAGGGACAAATGATCCAGGTCCTGACAGGCAAAATTAGGACATGGGGCTGGAGAGTTGATAACCCTAGTGCAGGTATAATGCTGGCCTTGAGCTGAAAGAAAACAATTCCTCATGATCCTTACTAACAGCTATTGAGAAAAAAGCATTTGTTAGATCAATGGCTGCATACCAGGGAATGTGTTGACTTGCTCAAACAATGATACCACATCTGGAATCACCAACCCCTGCATTCTTCAGTTCTTTAAGGGTGGTACTAATCTCTGCAGTCCCTCTACGGACACGATATTGCTTCTGATTTACCATTTTGCTAGGTAGAGACAGTTCTCGTGGCTTCTATTTGGCCTTTCCTACTGTAATAACCCTCACTCCATAAGTCAGGGAAACTATGTGGGGATTCTGCCAGTTGCTGGGTATGTCTATTCCAATTCTGAAACTGGGGAAATAACCACAAATAAGTCTGGGGACCCACTGGACCAACTGTGAGATGGAACTCAGCTAAAGCTCTATTGACTACCTGGCCTCTTTAAGCCCCTACTCTGACTGGTGGACCAGCATAATATTTTGTTTCTCCTAGAATTAATGTCACTTCTGAGCCAGTGTCTAATAATCCCCCAAATATCCTTTTCCCCAATTAAAAATCCATAAGTCTTCTTGAGGAAGGCTGTGAGGAAAATTAATGGTAAAATCTTTTGGTAGGTAACAAGAGTCCTTTCCCAAGTGTATTTGGCATTCCCCTTATTCAGGTGCTCTGGATCTGTGAACTATCTCCAATCTGGGAATTGATTAAGGTGCTGTGACTCTGTGTTTTGCAATTTAGGTCAAAGTTTTGTTCATTTGACCTAGAACTCTTCTGCTTATCCAGATCAAACAATTTAGTAGGCTGCCCATATGTTTTTTGGGGGGGCAGGTCACATGGTCCTGGAATCGAACCCGGGTCTCCCACATGGAAGGCAAGCATGCTAAAACTGAACCACCCATATGTTTCACTTCTTGGGAATCTGTGATCTACCAGCCATTGCCATAAATCTCTATGGGTCAGATTATTTTGACTGCTGCTTTGAGTCTGTTGTCTGTTATGGTAGCCCCACTCACCTTGTCTTTGGTGATCAAGTGCTGCCATGTGGCTTCTGCCAACTCGGGATCTGATCATCCCCTTGTGTTCAAGAATTCCAGCTCAGTGACAACAGATCCCACGGTAATATCTGACCTACAGAGAAGGGCAATACTGAGAATGATGGAGCTAGTCTCACAAATTTATTCCTCACTGTCCTGGTAAAGGGTGTGTCCTCTGGACATTCCTGGGGTATGTGAGCAGGTCTTCCATGATAAATCCACTCTAGCATTCCAATCTCTCTAAGCCTTTGGATCCCCTCATCTACATTATACCAGCGCAGTTCTGGCATTTCATCCTCAGATAATATCAGCCACTTTTTGATCCATGTTTCAACCAACCATCCAAACAAATGTTAACACCCATTCTAACCCCTTAAGCTACAACACTGACAATAGAATCTCTGCTTAGTGGGCCCATATCAATAAAATCAGCCTAATCCGTCTTGATATTCTGTTCATCATTATTCCACACCCTTAATATCCATTCCCACACCTATTTCCCTGATTTCTTTCTATATAAATTAGAAAACTAACGCAGTTTTTTTTTGTTTTTTTTGTTTTTTTTTTGGAGTATAGCATACTTCTTCATGGGTCATACTTGTTCCTCACCGTTTGGGTCTTTTGGGCCTTTAAGGTACTTATAGATCTTTAAGAAAAGAAGTCTGTTACCTCAAGGCATTCATTGCAGTTTTGTCCAGTGAGGTTTTTCATGGTAATGTTTTACATGGCCATGTTGATGATGACCCTTTTTATTAGTTTTAAAAGTATAATTTTTAAAAAGACTTGTCAGCTAATTAAGAGTGATTGCATATTTGATGTAGTGAGACAATTTTTGGCCTTGTTTCTGATAAATTCTTACTTGCAGAACGAAAGTATAAGTCAAAATAATATATACATAGTTGAATTCAAGTTTATTCAATAATTTTTTTCTCCTACATAGTGCCAACCATAGTTTTGAAAGGCAATAATTATAAAAATTGCTCTATTTTTATCTTTCAATCTTCAAATAAGTTCCACGTTGTTCAAGAATAATAATAACTAATGGTTTAAACATTAAGATTAAATTCTTATGTGTATTAGATGTCAATGTTCTTGAATTTGACAATGTCTTTCAATTATTAAGTCTAAATTAGGAGTTATATTTAAGTGTTCTGAAAAAAGTGTGCCTTGATTAGCAACAGCAAATAAATACTCATTAATATTTTGAATCCTAAAGTATTTTACCTACTCATGTTTTTAGTTCAGACTCAATAAAGTTCATGGGCATCCAAGTATGAAATAGTTTATGAGGAAATTCACATTGCCTTCTTAATTTCATTTACATGGGTAAAAGAACACAAGTTCAGAAAATAGATCATCTTCTTTAATAATTTAATAATTTGATGTAAATAGAGACATTAAGTATTGTACATAGACTAATAAATGTGTATGTAATTTCCCAAAGCTCCCAAAGGGAGCTAGTATTACAAAATAAATGTATTTCCATTGACTATCTTATCAGAATTGTAATATGTTTTAGTATCTATACCAGCTTATGGGAAGTGTTAAAGATACCCAGAAAGGAATATATGATGAAGATACAAAACAAATAACATGAGACACTATGTATTTAGGTATTTAAGATAAATGTAACTAGGTGTTTAATAAAGTGATAAAAACTAGGGCCTCAATTACTCAAAAGAAATGTAGTTGATAAATAAGTGTCCAAGTAGAAAAGAAACATAAATTTTAAGAATATTAAATAATTTTGCATGCTTAATATTTTTTATTTTCATTTTATCAAAGTAATATTTATGCATAGTGTGCCAGTTTGGTGTGAAAGGATTATGCCCCCCAGAAAAGCCTCGGTTTAATCCTGATCCTATCATGTGGAGGCAGCCTTTTCTTTTAATCATATTCAGTACTTTAGGTTGGAGACCTGAGAAGATTATCTCCATGAAGATGTTACCCAATTGAGGGTATTAATTAGAGGGAGATGTGACTCCACCCATTCCAGGTGGGTCTTGATTAGTTTATTGGAATCCTTTAAAAGAGGAAGCATTTTGGAGAAAGCTGGAGAGTGACTAGAGCCACAGAAACTGCAGAGTCCATACAGCCAGAGACCTTTGGAGATGAAGAAGGAAAATGCCTCTGAGGGAGCTTCATGAAACAGGAAGCCTGGAGAGAAAGCTAGCAGATGTCGCCTTGTTTGCCATGTGCCTTTCCAGTTGAGAGAGAAACCCTGAACTTCTTCTTGAGTGCAGGTAACTTCTTGTTGGTTCCTTAATTTGGACATTTTTATAGACTTGCTTTAATTGGGATATTTTCATTGCCTAGAACTGTAAGCTCGCAACTTAATAAACTCCCCTTTTTGAAAGCTGTTCAAAAATTTCTGGTATATTCCATTCCGACAGCTTGCACAGTAGAATACATGGTTATAGGAAATAAATATGTTCAAAGATGTGTATGAAAACTGGCAATCTCCTGATCTACACTTCTCTTTCCTATATGCCCACTCTTCCTTTCCAGAGGTGACCACTCTAACTCATCTATCTTTTTGTTAAATAAAATGTTCTCTCTTGATTTATCAATTTTAGATGTTAGCAATTGACTATTAATTATGGTAGATGAGGATTTAGTTCTCTTTTGCCATCAACTCAATTTCTTATACTGTCTTAGTTTGTAAAGCTTACAAAATGTGATATATCAGAAATGGAATGGCTTTTTAAAAAAAGAATTTATTAAGTTGCAAGTTTACAGTTCTGAGGCCACGAAAATGTCCAAATTAAGCAAGGCTATAAAAATGTCCTAAGGCGTCCAGGGAAAGATACCTTGGCTGAAAAAGGCTGATGATGTTTGGGGCTTCTCTCAGTTGGAAAAGCACATGGCAATATCTGGTAGCTTTCTCTCCAGGCTTCTTCAATAACTTCCTGGGGTCATTTTCCTTCTCCATCTCCAATGGTCTCTGGCTGTGTGGGCTCTGTTGGTTCTGAAGCTTTTTCTGAAATGTTTCCCTCTTAAAGGGCTCCAGTAAGCAACCCCACCTAGAATGTGTGGCAACATGTTTCCATGGAAACCGTCTAATCAAAAATTACCACCCATGATTGGGTGGGTGACATCTCCATGGAAACAGTAAAAAAGATCCTACCCAGCAATAATGAAAGAGGATTAAAGGTCATGGATTTTCTGGGGTACACAACAGATTCAAACCAGCACATATACCGTCACCTCCATGTTTTCTCTGAATGTAATTATACCATAAGTCTTGAGCAAACTCAGGCTTTACAATTTTTTGAATGTGTAAATATTCAAAATATTGTTTCCTATTAAACGAAGAAGTGTTCTATTATGATGTTTACTTCTTGTATAAATTTTCATATTTCCTGGAGAAAATGGTTGCCTTTTTCCCATTTGCTAATTCTTCTTTATACCTCTTGTCAAGTCTCCCCATATCCTCTAACAGCTTTTCAATACAATTTTTTACATGATCAAACCTATCAGATAATTGGGGGGGGGGAGTTGTTTTGTTTTCCTGGATACCTCGATTCTGGAGCCCTTTGAGTTATTGCAGTCTAAACTAATGTCTAGGCCTGCTGTACAGCTATCATACTAAAACTGCCCTTCAGCATCATTTGGAGAATTAACTTTGACTCTTACTTTTATCGGATTCCTATCTAACTCTTTCTTGGTTTACTCCCTAGTTTTGTTGGAGCCCATCCTCTAATAAGTTCTGATAAAGGTTCCATATGAGGGAAATTTTTGACAATTTATATGTCTGAAATTCTATCACATAAGAAATTTGATAGTTTAATTAAATATAGAATTCTACATTGAATATTGTTTCTGTTAAATTTTAAGTCAGAGTTTTCTGTCATTCAGTTTTGCAGAAATTTTTTTGCATTGTTTCTTTCCTAATTTTTTTTTCCTGTAGTCAAGGTCAAATACTATGATCAAATTGATCCTCAACTTTTTTTTTTTAAATCTTTTTTCTTCTATTTCTATCTCAGTAACATTTTGATTTTCTTTCTGGGAGAATTCTTTGGGGTATCTTCCAATTTTTCTCTCAGGTTGGTTTTTCTGCTCTCATGGCAGCCTATTCTTGCTTAATGGTTGCAATATCCTTTCTAATGGCTCTTAGAATATTTGTTTTAGCCTTTTTAAATGGTATTTTCTGCTGTTTCTTGAGTTATCTCAAATTCACCTAAATTAGGCTGTCTTTTTTTTTAAAATCACTATTTCTGTCTTTTATATTAGAGACTTTTCTCAAATGCCTATTCATTTGTATCCATACAAATTAGCTGATTGTATGCATGGGCTGACTTGTGACCCATGGCTTTCATTGTAAAGACCCAGAACATTTCATTATGCCTGTAGGTTTTCATTTTCAAATCTATTTGAATGTGGTGGATGGAGGATATAAATACAGAAGGCCTGGATCCTGCCCTCAGGAACCTTACCATCCATTACGGGAGATGAAACTTGTAGGGCAATTACTGTGATACAATGCAGAAAACATAATAAGGGTTGTGAAATGGGTATAATTATGCACAATAAGAGTTCAGTGAAGGGAAGTTTAATTTACATCTGAAGAGAGAAGGATTTCCTGGAGGTGGTAGCATTTTTATTTGGGACAAAATTAGGTAAGACTTGGATCTAGTAAGAGCTTAGTTTCCCTAAACTGAATTCATACTGTCCAATTTTGCTGTTCGTCATTTTCTTACATCTTCTATTAATAGTAATATTCTTTGCTTTAGTGTGATGTATCACCAGCAATCAACTTCACTTATTCTTGTTTTAGTTTTCCTGAGAGGAATTAACAAAAACATTTCTACAAAGAAAAGTCAACATTCAATGACATTTATTACTATATCCTATAATTACAAAAAAATTTCCTTCCTATGAGAGTTCTATTATATAATGATGTGTATATGTTATTAAGAATTAGAAACATTGAGTAGTAAAGCTTTCAATTTTCATGCTCCCCAGATATTTTGAGACTACCAGATGAGCAATTTTTCAAAAACATAAGCTGTAATTAGAAATCTTTCATAATTTCTTTCAGAAACAGCACTTGATTTTAATTCTTTCATTTAAAAAAACTTGTAAGTAAAAACTGTGTCAGAACTATTGACATTTTTATAGCAGGACAAAAATTAAGCATAGTTAAAATGAAATATGTGTTGCATAAATTAAACTGCAATTAATGTTTTCTGCTGCTGCTTGAAGGATGAGATTAAAACCTTGTTGTTAGCAGACTCCCCACTGTGAGACTAATTTCTTGATTTTTATACTGCACATTATCATACACATTCTCAGAGTTAGAAAGTAAACCAACAAGCAGAAAGCATTGTTTGATGAGAATGAATACAAAGGAAGATAAACTGGATTTTATGAAGGCAAGGCAATATTACTTTTTATTTTAAAATCTGATGACTAGTTGATTCCAAGGGTAAGATTTGCACTTTTAAGGCCATTAAAATAAGTAGAAAATCACCCTCCATTTTAGTTAGCAGTGCTTTTTAAATTAGCCAGTTTATTGTTTCTGGGATATTTGGCTTTTCAGAAGGTAATTAGAAAATGAACAAGAGATGTTATGCAGAAGCTTCCCTTCCAGCTAGTCTAGAAACAATAATAAATCCCATCACAAAAACTTAGGCATGAGAGATTTCAAGAGGGGTAGTGGGGAAGTACATTCTGTACTGAAGATTGCTTTTCCTCACCAGAGTCCACAATTGCAAAAAGAACATTCATCCTTAACAAAAGTTAGTTACTGTTAACTTAAAAAAAAAAAAATACCTCCAGCTCTCACCTGCCCAGCAATGCATCAAGTATTATTTCTATGTGAACTTTTTTCTGGCTAATTACCTTTTGACATCAGACACCATTTATGGTATCAATGAAAGAAATATGTAACCGTTATTAATAGTCTCCTTTATTTCTCTAAATGTTTCTCTTGGGCAATGCTGCTTAAGGAATATAAATGCACCAGTGGGAATTAGAAATTATAGGCTAGGTTCCATTCACTGGCTGAACTATTGTAAACCTTTTCCTCAGGGGCCAAGGCCATGTCAGCATGTGTTATGCAGAGTGCATTGATAGCATTAGGGTTTGGCAGTGCCTGGTGAAAGAAATTAAATCAGTGGAGTTCATTTTATCTACAACAAGGCCCTAGTGCCTCTCTCCTGCTGCCTATATAGAAAGAACAATACTTTTTCATTGTTTGATGCTGACCTACATTCTACACTGCAAATACAAAATACACTAAATGCTTTCAGATGTTGGGAATTTTAACACACACACCACTTTAGTTTCCTTAGCTGCTCAAGCAAATACTGCGAAATGGGTCAGGTTAGACAAAGGGAATTTATTTGTTCATGGTTTTGAGGTGAAAGGAAAGGCCAAATCAAGCCTTCATCGAGGCAATGCTTTTTTCCTGAAGACTGGCCTTTTGGTGCTGGCAGTCAGTGATCCTTGGTTCTTGGCTTCTGTCACCTGGCAATGCACATGGCAGCCTTCTCCTCTGGGTTCTGCTGATGTTCAGCTTTGTGCTTCCTGTGGCTTTCTCTCATTCTATATGAATTTCATTGCTCATATCAAGGACTCCAGTAATATGATAAGACCCATCCTTAGTGTACTTAGCCACACCTTAACTGAAGTAACTTCATCAAAATATCCTACTTACATTGGGTTCACACAGAAAGGGAACAAATTTAAGAACATGTTTTTCTGGTGTATATATAGCTTCAAACCACCACATTCCACCCACTGGTCCCCCAAAGGATATGTTCTTTATAGATACAATATGCATTCATACCATCATAACATCTCAAAAGCCTTAAGTCTTTTCAGAAACAATGCTAAGTATAGTCTCATCAAAATCAGTTGTGAATGTGGTCTGTCCCGTGTCACAATTGCCCCATGTCTGTGGACTTGTGAAACCTAGGAAACAAGTTATCTGTTTCCAATATACAATGAAGGGACAGGTATAGATATAACTTCCATTCCAGAAGGGAGAGATTGGAAAGAAAACAAGCGTTAAATGTCCCAAACAAGTCTGAAACCCAGCCAGATAACTCCATTAGATTTCAAGTTTGAGAGTCATCAATGAATTGATGTTTTCTCCTTTGTGCCTGATGAAGAAATAGCCCTACATCTTCCAAGTGTCTGCTCAGTGGCCATGCTGTCCGTGAGCACTGGGGTAAAGGCCCCATCCTCTGAGCACTGGGGTGGTGGCCAGACTCTCTGTGAATTCCAGGGCACAGCCCCACCATCTCTGAGCATTGGAATAGCAGCACTCTCCCTGAACAACAGGGCATAAAGCCTGCCCTGTCCAAGAGCAGATTTTTCCACATACAGGGGTGGGTCTGCTCTCTTGGCCCAAAGAGATATCTTCAGTCCAGACCTCAGTTTCCATGGTTCTTCCGTTGGAGATGTTCCTCCTTCAATTTATCCCATCTTTATTTTTTTAGTCCAGGCTGGCCATAGTTCTGTACATACAGATCTCACAGAAAAACTTGTCAGTTTTATAAGGATCAATACCATCAGACAGTAGGACTTTTCACAGATGCTTCCTGGATGACTGCACCTGCAATCACAACTTACAGAGAAATTGTTGACAGGTGCTATGTTCAGTTAAACCTTTGCATGGAACACCGTCTCTGGGGACTCACTTTCCAGAAGCTCAGAATTTTCTAACCATCAATTTCTGGTTTCTTTGTGACCAAAAGTTTAGCTTTCAGCTTATCCCTTTCCTCTTGCATTTTACTATAAGCTACAAGGAGAATCCAGGCTGCACTTTCCACACTTAGCTTAGAAATCTCTTCAGCTAAATATCCAATTCATCACTCTTAATTTCTATCTTCCATCTGACATCAGAGCTCAATTTCACCAAGTTCTCTGACACTTTAAAACTGGAGGATCACCATTCCTCCAGTTTTCAATAGTATATTCATCATTTCCTTCTAAGGCCTCATAGGAAGTACCTTTAATGCCTATATTTCTACCAGCAATCTCTTCAAAGCAATCTAGGGTTTTTTTCTCAAGTACTTCACAATTCTTTCAGCATCTACCCATTACCCAATTCCAAACTTGCTCCCATGTTTTTTGGTATTTGCAATAGCAGCACCCAACCCTCCTGGTCCTATTTTCTAGGCTGCTCAAGCAAATATCACAAAATGAGTCAGATTAAGCAGTGGGAATTTATTTGCTAGCAGTTTTGAGGCTAAAAGAAAGTCCACATCAAGTCTTTATCAAGGTGATGCTTTCTTTTTGAAGATCAGTATTCTGGGCTGGCTGCTGGTGATCTTTTGTCCTTGGATCTGCTGTCACATGCCAATGCACATGGCAACCATGCCTGATCTCTCCCTTCTCTTCCTCATGTTAAGCTTCGTGCTTCCTGTGGCTTTCTCTCATTATTTCTGAGTTTCATTCTGCTTATAAGGGACTCCAGTAATGGGATTAAGTCCTATCCTGATTGGGCTGGGTCACATCTTAACTGGAGTAACTTTGTCAAAATGTCCTACTTACAGTGAGCTCACATTCACAAGAATGGATTAAATTTAAAAACATGTTTTTCTGGGGCTCATACAGCTTCAGACCACCACACACATGGCCTTCCAAATCTTAGAGAAGATAAATTAGTCTTTTTAAGAGTAGCTTAGAGGGTTTGGGGACACATGAAGTAGCACTAATGTGGAGTGACAGAATTGATTGCTGTAGTCATGCTCATATTTTCATTTGCATGGTTGTTCTCTCACTTCTTTCAGATTAGTGCTCAAATATTACCACAGGCAGCCTTTCCCTGACCCCCTCAGTGTATCTTCCCTTTCCTGTCTTATTTTTCTTTATAGCTCTTATTATACTTTGATTTATCTATTTGCTTATTATCTCTCTTCCCTCACTAGACTTAAATTCCATAAAGAAACGTCTTGCTTTTTTTTTCTTTCTATAGCCTCACTACCTAGAACAGTGCTTGGCATAAGTAGGTGCTCAATTAATATTTTTTGAAGGAAAGGATGAATAAGTGAATAAATGAAGCTTAAAAGCCAATTATAAAAAGAGCAGAAAGAAATTAGTTTAATAAATGTGGTGATTTCCAAAGATAATGTGAAATCCTAAATTTAGTAGAAGTTTATGAGAATACTGATTTTTTAAGTTTCGTTTATATTTCATCTTATTTTTAATCTCAGAGAAATTGCATTAAAATAAGACTATTGAAATGAAACTTCTTATAAAGTTAAGATTTCAGGTTATCATCTATGTTTGGTTAGAGTCTTTGAAGAATTATTTATAACTTATTCCCTAAATAGTAGTAGACAATATTTCAAATTCAGTTTGTTTTGTATATTCATATTCTCATTCATTTATGTTTGTTCAGTGTTTCTTGTGAAAGACATAGTGTCTGTAATATTCTGGTAGAATATACAAGTTTCATGCAACTGTAAGTGCACCTGGCAGAGTTTGACTCTATTATGGGTATAACGTGTTCTTATAAAAGAAATCATCATTTAAACATGTCATCATAGCTTATTTACTGATGAATCTAGGGATTATCTTGCTTGGCCCAGGGCCAAGTTTGCTTATTCGTTCAGTCATTCCTGCAGCCAATTAATATTTATCAAACCCTACTTTGTAGCAGATACTGTGCTAAAAATACCTGGGGATACAATTGTGAACAAAATGTAACCTGGCATTTGTGGTTATTTCCTCCTCTGGAAAATTTTCTTGAAGTACCTAATTACTTACTGGCATTCAGTTGTTTTCCTACTCACTAACACTTAAGTGCTTAAGAATATCACAGCCCTGGCATCGGTTGTTTTACCCCTTGCTAAATTTTCCTTAAGCCACTCTGATACAGTCTTTCAACATTTTACTTGCAGCATATTTTCTGGTGGATCTAAGCGCAGGCATACCTAAACGAGTGCCAGTTTCAAACAGCTTTCCCTCTATTTAAAGTGGTCCATCTTTGTGTATGAAAGAATGTTACTAGAACCTCTAACCCTGGTATCATTAGGTTTGTGATCACACCAACTAACAGAGTTTAGACCATTCTAGCTGCAGTGATGCATCTAGTTAGATGGTCCATTTCAGTGACTTTTATTAAAAAAACATTTGACTAATATCAAAATTTTAGTTGAAAGTAAATAATTAAGGCCACGTTTTATAACTATATCTGTATTTCTAGGGCTGGGTGTATTTCTATATTTATATCTATTCCTTCTGATTTATCTATATAACTAGTATCTCTTTTTTCATGCTCAGGTTCACAATTCAATGAACTGGTCAAACAAGAAACCCCATCATTCATTCTTCAGTTTACATGTCTGTCTTGCCACTTCCTATCTGTGCATTTATAACCAAGTCTGTAAAGATGGAAGAGAAGCAAAGGGAAATACAGATGGAACTATTAAGAAGGAAAAGATGTAAACATGGCAAAATAACCAGTAGAGACTCAAATACATAGTTTTGGAATTTAGATATACCCATGTTGAAATGCCAGTAGAAATGTGTATACCAAAGTCAAATATAAATGACCTTTGAATAAAGCATGATTTAGGATTTTCCATAACTGTTAAAAGGAAAAGGGGGGGAAGGGTTGAGAATTTATTAGTTTGAAACCAACTAATACATTAAGTACTTGTTATATGATGGACACTGGTTTAAGTGCTTTATATATATGAAATCAATCATCATAACCTTATGAGTAGGGTATTATTTCATATTATTCATCCCTGTTTTCAAATGAAGAAACTGATGCTTTAGAAAGGTTAAAGAACCTGTCAAAAAATTACAAAGCTTCTTAAGAGAAAAACTGATTTCAAGCCCAGGCATCTTGGCTCCAAAGCAAGACAGTCTCTGAGTTAAAGTCATAACAAAGTTTGCAAATGACCATCACTGAGACCCAGGGAATAGTGTAATACACAAACAAACTTGGTTTCTTTTTTTAGGGTTCAGACTGATAATGCATTATCAGTGCAATAACAGCTAAAATTTGTTTCTTTGGGATCATAAGCAAGTAGCTTAACTGAGAGAACAGTACATGATAAACCCTAAATAACTGGACTTTAGAAGAACACAAATAACATTTGAATGCTTCCAGCTGTTTTTCTGAACTCAGAGTGAACAAAAAGAAGGCAATAACTCCCACAACCCTATTGCTCGCATATTCTTTTAATATGTAGGCATATTATTGAATATTCAAAATTATAGAGATGCTCATGCCAGCGCAGAGTTCTCAACATGTAATGAGAGCAAAGTTTGATCATGCAGGGATAATGCCAGGTGATCTAAGGGGCGTTTTTAACCTGCCTAAACTCCATACACTCAAAGAGTATGTAAAATCCCAAGCGCAAGCTAGATCTTAATTGAGGTCTCATTCAACATTTAATATTAAATTAAAATTTCTTATCTATCCACCACCTTTTCTTTTAAAGTAAAAGAAAAATCTTTGAACTATTTTAGAACTGAATATATATATTATATTATATAAATGTATGTAGATGTATATATATATATAAAACATTTTAAGCTGAAAAATATATGCATTACCTTTGATTTTCATTTTATTACTCTAATCTCTGGGGGGTTGTCTATTACGGTTTATCAGTATTGTCTTGCTTACTTACACTGAAGCCGATTGTTTAAGTACTCAGTTGTATCAGGTGAAGAGCCTTAACTAACTAGATAAACAGTGCAGCTGCCAACCCAAAATAATCTTATACTTAGGGGGTGAGTGGCCCAGGAAATTTGCTCTTTGTCATTTTGACTTGGGCTTGCAAATGGACCTGGGCTTCATTCCAGCTCAAAGAGCCGTTCACTTCCAAAGACTCCTAAATTGTCCCAAGGAGCTCATTTTGGCAGTGGATTATTTGTGTTTGGCTGGGCATCCTAATAGCAAAAGCTGTCTGCCCTGGCAAACAAGGGCTATGGCAGGATTTAGAATTACCATCCCCAGTGTTTTTCCTTGATGAGGTTATTTTTCAGAAAAGCAACCCCCCACCCCCCATTTAAAAAGTGACACTGCATCAGTGTAGTGCAAGTGGTTTTTCTGAAGTTCTTAAAAAGCTTCCCATGGCAATCTGCCCTGTTTTGTATATCAGAGGAAAATTTAAAACTGGGATAATCAGCGCCAGATTTTTCCTAAAACCCAAACTGTCCTAATCGCATATTCACTTCTTCCTGTACCGAGGTAACTGTCATTGGCTCTCTAGGCCAAGTACCCTGTTCTCTATGTGTGTATAGAATTTTAGATTGAAAACGAGTGATAATATCTTTCTGAAAGATTTTCTTTTAATGTGTGTAGGTTTTCAAAGTGTCACACGTTGTTTTTGCAGGCACAATTGTAAATGCCTATGATTTGATTCTCCCACCAGCTGTGTAGGGCCTGGGAAGAGAGGACTAAGTTTGGCATTCTATTGGTTAGAGCTTAGCATAGCACTTGACACACTGTGGATGCTCAAATGTTTGTTGAATACACATATCAAAGAAGTATTACACAAAATTAAATGATGCTTCATTCATTATATCAGGGAAATCCAAAATTGAGTACAAGAGCCATTGGAGTGAAGAAAGAAACTATTTAAACTTCTGTTTACATTTCTTTTTATATATATATTTAGCATTATATTATGTTACTACAGTATTACACATATATAATTTAATGCAAGAGCTAGGCATTTATAAAGATTGTTTGCTCCAAATATTTTTACTGTTGGAGAACATGATTAAAAACCTTAAAGTCCTGTTTCCTTACATTATTTCTCCATTGCTAGTCTCCTACAAGTGTTTATGGAATTTACTTAATTAATCTGATTTCTGAAAGAACATAGTGGGTACAATATGAATAGACTTCTATCATTGAAGGAAAGGGAGAGAGAAATGCTGGAGCTGAGTGCCAAATCTTTTAATCCTTGCAACAACCCAGTGAGGGAGACATCCCCATTGTACAGAGGAGGGGAAAAGTCAGATAGATTAACTACCTCATCTAAGCTAAAATCATTAGCAACTAGCAGTTCAGGAACTCACACCTAGCTCCGTGTGGGTTAGGACTCATTGTAGTACTCAAGACATGTTTAACAAATGAATCAGCAGCTCTAAAACCAAGCCACAGCCCTTTCCACTGGGTTATACTGATATTATCAGAAGCCAGTGATGAGGTGGGGTGTGAGGGTAAAAAGAATCAAAAGAACCAAACCACAGTTTCCCTGCAATAAAAAACAATAAAGGAACATACTCAGTGTGCTTTGACAGAAACATAAGATTACATACATATAAAGGAAGATTGGTACTACATGAGTCTAATCAATACTGGAGTACTTTGGTCAGAATATCAAGAGCTATCTGAAATGTAAGAGACAGTTTTTAGGATACATCACTTTTGTCAGAATTGGGTAACTGCTCCTTCTAGAGAGGTATTTAGAATATGGAAATGGTTGAGAAGATAGAAGGCATGCACAAAGATGATTTTAAAAGGTTAGAAATTGAGGCCTTTGAAGGAAAGGCATTCTGGGCCTAGAGAAGAAGAGGCAGATGGTCAGTTGGATGCATCTGTAAGTATATAGATGGCAAGTCAGCGCACCCCTAATATTTACAGGGAACAAGGCAGGAGCAAGGGAGGCCACATACTGTATGGCTGACTTAAAAGTTACAAATCAAGCTGACTGCTAAAGAAATTTTCGTCATTTCACCTTGGTGAACATATTTATTATAACAACACAGTTAAAAACTGCCTGTAAAGCCTGAAAGTTGGCAAAGTATCAAAGCTAGTAAAATTTAATAATTGTTCCCATGGAGTTTCTGTTGATGGGTCTGTAATGTTTGGATGAGTTATACAATAAAGACATAAATCAATCATACATTATTATGAATTAATATGATTTATTTTTTATTTATTTCAGCATAATTACTAATTATAATTTTAGAGCCAAGATTTGTATGTAATCTGTGTTGTACTATCAGTAGTAATATAAACTGGATTAAAAAATGATGTAATAGGAGACTGGATTAAAAAACAGTATATACCGTCTGAATATATTTTTATCAAAAGTTTAAATTAAAGTAAATTTACAGAACAGAAATTTAAAGTTATGATATATGATTTTTAAAACTAATTTTAAAATACTTGAAATTAAGAATATTAAAATGAAAAATACTATTATAATTAATGTCACATTTTAAATTTAAATCCTTTAAATAAAGCTAACCTTTTTCATTTACTTTTCTGAAAATCAAATTAAATACTATTGCATATATTTATAAAAATAAAATTTTCACAGTTCTAGGGTTCAGAGTTCTATGCTTTGCACATTATGCCTGAACTTCATACACTTAAATTTAAGAGTGATATGAATCATTTCCTATTATAAAATGTTCCTGTAATAGCATGTGCAACTATTGCAAACACCACGTTCATTCCTGTGTGCATCCACATCACAATTTGGAACAAAAAGACAGCAGCAATATAGGTGCTCAGTATCACAGGGAAACAACCATTTTATATAAAATTGTATTGCACTCATACTATCCAAGAGGAAGAATTTTGTTCAAATCAGTTAGTCTTTTCTCTTCTCTAAGCATTTTGCTGCTTAAATTCTCTTTGTCCTCAAAAGCAGTGTCTGTCACAACCCTCAATCCTTAATGTCTTTTGGACTCAGCCACTTTTGTTTCACAATCACAGAGCAACAGGTATGGTGCTTTCCCCCAGGGCCAGATGATAGTGTTAGTCATAAAAACAGATATTTAGATGAGAGAGCCAGATCCCTAGGGACAGAGGTCTCTGCATGCTCTTTAATACATTTATTTTGCATGTGTTTCTGTCCTTGTAAAGAGCTGGGACCAGGGCAGAGGCCCTTCTTTCCTAAGTTTGTCTTTAAAAAAAAAATCTGCCCAAATCATCTTCACTAAGGGTACACCTCCTTTCCAAAAGGAAGTATAGACCTTTATATAGTATGACTATTTACAATATTCACTGTTGATTTCATAGCTCATCTCTTTAATAATTTTGCCTGTTTAACATGTATGAAAAGCATTCATTTCTATTCTCAATTCAATGCTGCTTCTCTGGCTATCCAGCAAAAAATGATTTCTCCTCTATTCCCTTTGAACTCCTTTAGCATTTCAAAGTTATGATACTTACCACATTTGACCCCTTATTGTAGTTATTTGTGTTTCACCTTTTCCCCTTTTCTATCATTCAGTCACAAATCTTTATCTTGCACAAAGCAGACAACATATCTACTCTCAGGAAGTTTACGTTGTTGTGGAGGACACAAAATCAACATATAAATATATTATCTCAGAGTGGTAATCACTATGAAGAAAATGGAGCCAGTTAAAGAGACAGAGCTTCACAGGTGCTATTTTAGATAAAGGCAGTCAGGGAAGGCTTCTTTGAACAGAGGTGTGAAGGAGGGAGGGAGTAAATCATGGGAATACCTGGAGATAAAATTGTCTAGGATGAGGCAACTGTAGCTAGAAGGACACTGAGATGCAACATGTTAGAGGACTAGAAGTGTTGCTAGAGAGGATTAAATGAAGAGAATTTTAGAAGGAAATAAATGATGTCAGAGAAGCAGCCTAAAGGAATATCGTAGGGGCCTTATAGGCCAAAGTGAAAAATGTAGATTGTGAGTTCCTTGAAGATAGGCAGCTATGTTAGATCTTTGCATCACTGAAAGCTTCTAGCAGGTACTATTCATAGGTATCAATAACTATGAATTTAATGAAAGCATCATTCTATCTGGCTTGCAACTAACGAAACTGCTAAGACTTACCTGCAAATGTTGATTTTGTTTTGATGGGTACGATGGGAAATTTGAAGTGCAGCTAAATGGCATTTATTTACCAATTTGATATGTTCTAAATTATAATGATAAAACAATAATCATACAGAATCAGTAAGAGCTCTGTGGTAATCTTTTATCTTTTTCTTCCTAGGATTTCCAAACTGTATTACCATCATTTGATCTTTTCTCAAAGTATGGAAAATTATATTCAAAAGCTGGACAAATTGTATAAAGGTATGTATTTTTGCTCAAAAGTACTTTAAACATGTTAATCACACAAATTTTAACGGGTTTGACTTGACTTGACTATCAAGTATTTTTAAAACCCATGCATTAACATTTATACATAATAAGACTTCATGATTTTTTTTATTCCAACCTGATGGTTTTCAATGCTGAAAAATCATGAATTTGGTTTTTCAAATCTCTTCTCCAAAATTGATACCAAAATATTTTAAGAAATAGAACTGACAAAAATCTGAAGTACTCATTCTCTGTAAATTAAAGTAATATAATAAATAATTTTACACAATACAATGAAGAAACAATGGTGTCAAAGAGCTAAAATATTCAGCATTGTGTCAATACAGTATCATTAACAGTTTCATACTCAATGTCTGGTTATTTTAAGTGTTGGTATCTTAGGGGGTTCCAAAAAAATGAGTCTAGTGTCTCTAATGAACAAATTTAACCAATATAGAGAAGAACAAAAATACCAAGAAAAAAATCAATAATCACAGAATAAGCTCTCAGTGAATGTTGTTATTCAATTGCTAAGGTATTTTAGAATAGAGATGTGCTTCCAATCCAAGCAAGACTCATAGAAGGTATTCTGGCATTTTCAACCCAATTTAAAGGAGTATTAGAAAACATCTGCAAAGATCAATACTATCGAAGGAGAAAGGGCCAGAATGAAAAATCATGCTAGTTGGGATTTCCATTATCCTCTTAAATCAGGAACCAAGGGAAAAGGACTGGTTTGTTGGAAAGAGCCATCGGTGGATTCAAGCAAGTCAGATCCCTTGGATTTAGTGTAAATATCTCCTCTACCCACTTATAAATTTGAATGCTGCAAATGGGAAATTAATGTGCTATATGTAGATACAAATATCTACCTCTTAGCTACTCCAAAGGAACACATGAGGGCAATTGGAAGTATTCTGAGCTAATAGGAAAAAATATATGGAATACTAAGTGGAATTACTACTTCAAGGGTTTTAAATTTATTATTACATATTGGTGGATTTATCTAGTATTTTTCGCCCATAGCATGGAGAAGTCTAAATAAAATGTTCCATATTTGTGTGTAACTTAAGATTTTAATTCAGATTCTTTAAGACTCCAGAGAAGATATGTTCAAAGCAGCAAAGCCAAATAGAAAAAGGACTGTTCAATAGTTCAGGCACACAAAAAAAATCACTTTTAAAATACCTTCATTAACATACATTCGTTAATGTTAATATTTTCACTAACATGGGACTCTGGAAAAGAAACCAGTGTCACATCATCATGTGAAAATATATAAGTACTCACTGCAAAAGGATACTATTGGTTCACAAATGGGTATATATTTTGAGTTATGCAAAGACTTTATTCTGGTTAAGTAACAATGATCATAGTCAATAATTTAGGAAAACAATGACAATTATGCCAGTGATATTTGTTAATGTTTATTTGGTGAAATTCATCCAGCATAAATAGGAATACTCTAAAGCAGCAGCAGCTGTGTGATTTCTGACTATATGGAAATATTAATAGCAGCTTAATAGATAAATTGGGAGTATTGTCCCTGACCAAGGAAGTTACTTTATGAGTCTAGGCTCTTGTTCAATTCATTTAAAACTTCTTTCCTGAAGTTTTCTGATAGAGAACCAACAACTCATTTTTAGAAAATCATTTAATATTGGAAGATCATCATCTCTTAAGGATAGATTCACTTCTTATATCAGCCAAAATAATTCAGAATCCAATCTACTTCATTGGTTATCAAAATGGGTAGCATGGATGGATTTTGAATGGTCACAACCTGGAAGTATGGACTGAGACAGTTAAACAACCTCTGAATATGGAGAGAGTCGTGGAGGGAGTAGGAAGGTTGTACATTGAACAGCAAATACATGGGCAATTTATGTGGGAGAAGTTCTGGGAAACAGTCCTCAGCCTCTGGACCAGCGACTAATCTCTCAGGCAGTGGCTATCTCCTGTTGTGCAGAAACTGTATGAAAAAGCTTCAAGTAAGAGTAAAAATTATGATAGATGTAGGAATGAGAGGCTACATAGGGTTCTCACGGGGAAGGCGTGAAGGGGAGAGATTTCCCACAAGACTAACTAAAGGGTTATTATGTACTCATTGATAGAGCCATTGCAGTTATTAATACAGAACAAGTTAGAACTTTACATAAGTCTGGCCAGATGGCAAACACATTTTCCATAAGGGAAAATTCACAAAAACATAAAAAGAGGAACAACCTGTTCTCTTAGAATAGTTAGCTCCAAGAGAAGCAATATTGTTGCAAGAAATAGAAGAAAAGCATAAGAGAAATCTAACATTTTTTGAGAGACTTTGTATCAGTGAAAGAGATGGGCTATCACACAAAAAAAGAGAAATATGAAAGGTAGAAAAGATTTGCTAGAGATGGAAAACTAAAAGTCTAAATGAATGCATAGGATCAATTAGAAGACCCAAATAAAGCACTCTCAGAGCTAAGAAGAAAAATGCAAAAAAGGTGCAAACTAAGAAAACATTGACACCTAAGAAGAATAAAATTAAAATAGGAATTCCAGAGGGCAGAATCGATGGAAGAGAAACATTAATCAAAGAAATACCCCTTACCACCAAAAAAATAATTTGTGTTCACATGAAAAGGGTTCTCTAAGTGGTGATCAAGATTTATGTTTAAAGACATAGCTTGACTCCAAAGCAATAAAAACTCTCACAAAAGAAAAAGAACAGTTTGCTTACAAAAGAAAACATACCTAGTGACTTAGACTTCTCGCCTGCAATAAAAAATGCCAGAAAGCAATGAATCACAGACTACAGAATTTTGAAATAAAAAGGATTATAACCCTCAAATTCTATACTTAGCCAAACTAACATTATGCTTGAAGGAAAAGGAAAACCTTTAGATAGATGTAGTTTAGAATTCATATTTACTGTACATATAATGTCTAAAAACAATATTCAAATACTCATGACAAACCAAGAAAGCAGGAGTCAGAGAAAGAAAAACAGGAAAAAGATACTGTGTTGAAGAAAAGTAATACAATTAGTGAAACTTTTTTTTAAGACTATGCAATCATTGCTAATATAGTTAAGAAGCCTAAAGCAACCGTTAAGAAGAAATTCATGAAATAAGAGGTGCCTAATTTAAAAAATGATAATCTGGAAGTAAAATTCCAGATTTATGAATAAGCACTACAGACAGGAATTGTAATGTTCCAATAAATAGTAGGGATAGATGTTTATCTCAACAGCAATCAAAGGAATGCACATTCAAACAAAAATGCACTTTTATTTAAAAAATATATTTTAGTTATTGAGTTGTCTTTGCCTCTCAGACTGGTAAAGATATGAAAGTTTCATAAAGAGCATTGTTGGTTATGATGTGATGGCATGGATATCATCTTTACATATGGTGGGAGTATAAACTTGTACAACCTTTCCAAAGGATAATTTGGAAATTTATGTTCAAACCTTGAAGCAGTTTATGGCCTTTGACCCAGCAATTGCACTTCTAGGAATTTATACTATTGGGGCGGGCAGTGGTGGCTCAGGGGCAGAGTTCTTGCCTGCCATGCCAGAGACCCGCATTCGATTCCCAGTGCCTGCCCATATTGAAAAGAAAAAAAAAGAAAGAAAGAGTTGGGCAAAATTTCAAAGTGATATCATACCTCTTTATAACAGTGAAAGTTTGAAAGCAACTAGAATGCTCATTAGCCTTTACTAAATAAAATCAATGATGAAACACAATACGATATTATGCAGACATTTAAAATGTTAGCTTAAATGTTGACCTATTAATTTAAAAAGATGCCTACAATATATTTCAAAGAAAAGAATGCTGTATTCAAAGCAGCCTGTTTAGTTTGATTCTATAAAAATAAAATTTCATGTATATGTGTGTAAAATCCATGGCATGGGGCAGTGTGACAGTGGCTCGGTGGCAGAGTTCTCGCCTGCCATGCCAGAGACCCGGGTTCAATCCCCGGTGCCTACTCATGCAAAAAAAAAAAAAAAAAAGTCCATGGCATGCCTGCATAAACATACACTTGCATACATTTATGTATGTATTAAATATGTATCTGTATACATTTGTTTATTGCAGAATTTTAATGATGGTTAACTGTGGGTGGTGAGATATTTTTGTATTCCCATTTTTCTCTCATGCTTGTTGTTTATATAATCAGACCAAAGCAAAGCGTTAAAACTCAATAGGGACTCTTTGCTCTTCTTTACCAATACAAAAACATCTTGACTTTATTAGTTATAATTTTATAGACAATTATCTTTTTCTCTGAAGGCAAAATAATTAAACTATTTATACAGAAAGACAAGGATGAATAACAAATATTTCACATTATTTTGAATTAAAGATTATGTGTTCAATGCAAAGACAGAATACAAGTGGTAAAAAAAATTTGATTTCCAGTGTTGGGAATCAAATTTTCCTGCCCATGCAGGAAAAAAAAAGTGGTAAAAAATTTTTTAATGCCATGCCAGAGATCTGGGTTCAATTTCCAGTGCCTGCCCATGTAAAAAAAAAAAAGTTTAAAAAAAATTTAATGTTTACTAATTATTCTCTTGAATTTTAAACTAGTTTGTGAAATGAAAATATTATCTCTGACTATTCTGTTGGAAATGAACGTCTAGTGTTCAATCTTGATGGAGTGAGGAGTAGCAGCCTTTGTTGAGCTCTTCTATTAAGATTCAATTTCACCAAATACTCCAAAGTGCTTCTGCCACTCATAAAGAAGGCTAAGACAGGGATACGTGCACCAAACCGTTGAATAAAATGCCATAGTAATTTTTAGACCTATCTATTTGATTGCTTCAGCTTCAAGGTAGCTCATCACTTCACTTTAATTCACTCAACATTGCCTCTTACATCCATGCCATGTTTTCCCATCAGTCCAATTAGAAGTAGTGGTGCCTTTGTCAGATTAAGCTTACTTACTTTTAGTATGTCTAAGTCTAGTATAAACAGAGCTTACGTGTACGTTATCATTAATGCACAATGATTACATCCACCAAAATTCTTCAACATGAATTTGATTTTAAATACATACGTATTTTAAAATCTACTCTCTGACTTGGATAATACCACTTTATACCTAGGCATATATTATATTTAATAATATATATATATATTATTAGAGAAGATGGGGGTTTACAGAAAAATCATGCATAAAGTTCAGGATTCCCATGTACCACCCTTTTATTGACAACTTGCTTTGGTCTGGAACATTTGTTACAATTGATGTCAGCACATTTTTAAATTATTATTTGATATTTGTTACAATTGATAACAGTGCATTTTTAAATGTACTATTTAATGTCCTTAGGCACACTTTAAATCGCACTATTATCTATAGTCCGTGGTTTAACTTTGGACTCACTATTTATATAGTGTATTTCCATGGATTTTTAATAATATTTTAATTCTATTACCATATACAACTTACCATTTCTGTTTTAACTACATTCAGATATAGATTTCAGTGCTGTTAATTACATTCACAATATTGTGCTGCCATCACTACCATCCATTACCAAAACAGTCTCACCCTTCCAAATAAGAACCTTGTATATTTTAAGCCTAACTTCCCATCTCCTATCGCCATCCCATCCAGTGGTAACTTACATTCCAGATTTTGACTCTATGAGTTTGCTTATTCTAATTAACTCATAACAGTGAGATCATACAATATTTTGGCCTTTTATATTTGGCTTATTCCACTCAACATAATGTCTCCAAGATTCATCTATGTTGTCACATATTCATAACTCCATTCTTTGTATATACATTTTGTTTATCCTTCATTGATTTATAGACACTTGGGCTGCTTCCATCTTTTGGCAAGTATGAATAATGCTGCTTTGAACATAGGTGTGCAAGTATCTGTCAACTCCCTGCTTTGAATTCTTCTGAGTATATGTGTAGTAGTGGGATTGTAGGATCAGATGGTAACTCTATACTTAACTTTCTGAGGAACCACCAAACTGTCTTCCACAGCAGCTGCATCATTTTACATTACCATCAGTAATGAATGAGTGCTCCTATTTCTCCCCATTCTCTCCATTATTTGTAATTTTACATTTTTTAATATCAGCCATTCCAAGGAATATGAAATGATATCTCATTGTGATTCTGATTTGAATTTCCCTGATGACTAATGATGTTCTGCATATTTTCATATGCTTTTTTGCCATCTGTCTATCTTCTTTGGAGAGATAGCTGTTCAAGATTATCTATTTTCAAATTGAGTTGTTTGTCTTTTTGTTAAGTTGAAAGATTTCTTTATATATTCAGGATAGTAAACCTTTATCAGATATGTGGCTTCCAAATATTTTCTCCCCCTGTGTAGGTTGTTTTTTTTTACTTTCATGATAAATTCCTGTTTATCACTCTTTTTAAACCTTTTAATTTTTCTTTAGAACTAGTCACATTTTGTAATCTTTGGTAGTTTGTTTAAAAGGAGTTTTGTCTAATTCAGAATTAACTGTGTTCTGTCAGGGTGCTTTGCCATCTTTTTAGCCCCATTCATCTATCCAAGCAGAAGATTCTTTTTAAAAATTAAAGTGGAGAGAAATTGGAAGATAAGGTGAAATCATTAGTTATAAGTTTATGAATAGAACAATGGATCCAATTCAGTCTGGCATCAATGTGAATTTTTTTGCATTATCATACTATATAAAATTGCTTCTCAATTTTCTCAAATTCTTCTTTGTGGGCTTTGAGCCAGACTGTCTTCTTCATAAAAAGTGACTCAGCTTTGAGGACTGATGAGATAGGTTAGTATTAAGCTATTTGTTATGCATGGAAAACAACTTTTTCTCCATTTCCATAGATATTTGGTATATGAATAACTCAAAGAGCTGAGAAAAATAAATAACACTAAAAAATAAGTATGTTTAGCATTTTAATTGGAAAAGGGGAGAGATTCCATTGTCTTTTTCCAGAGGGAATAAGATCTTAGCAACTCTCTGGGAAGAAGGTATATGAAGGGAGCATAATAACCAGGTATGTAAGCTATATATGGGCCTGTTAGGAGTTTATGTTTTCATTCAACAGCTATTAAACCTTGTCATTTAGCTTGACATTGTGTGATTTTTTAACCCTTTTCACTTCAGTCATGGTGAGTTGCCCCCCCAAAAAGACCCATCAAGATATTCTTTAGTCTCTTTCTCTTGGTTAAATTGACCTCTGAATAAAAGTGATAAAATCAACCCACCCACCTAAAGGAATGGGCTTAGTGTTTTTCCATGACTGAGGCAGGTTTGCTGGATACTCTCTCACTTTCTTTGTGTTCAGTGGCACAAACCATCAAGAATGCTAATCAGGACTGCTGATCAGAGAACATGTAAATCCATCAAAAGCTATATGTGAGTCACTGGCCTCATGGACATTAACTGAGTAGCTGTAAGTGAGGAAATTTAGACAGAGGCTCTGAGGACTCTTGCATCATTGCTTTTTTCTTCTTCTTCTTTCATTTTATTGTTTTGTTCTAGAACACAGAAGACCAAATGCAAACACGAGGTTAAGATGTGAAGTGAATATGCAATGGAAGAGCACACTGCCGGGAGTCCTGGATTCTACTTCCATGGCTGCTGAGTAATCTTGACATGAGTTTCTTAACCTCTGCTAATTTTTCTCCCTCTCTCATCTGTCAGAAGAATTATTTAGAACCACCTCTTCATTCATTCAAAAACCTTACATTTCTAAAAAGGAAATACAAATAAATAGCATACAGGAAATACACCTAAACAATGCTTATTATTTGAAATGAGTCAATAAATTACAATATTTTACAGCCAACCACTTGTGATTTTTTTTTTTAATTTCCCGAATTTCTTTTGGAAGAAATGCTTAAACTTGGATCTTTCACATTTGAGAATGTCTGTCAAAACCGTAATGTGTTGTTGTTTTATTTTATAAAAGATTTATCTTTTAGAGATACATACTGAAATATTTATAGGTACAATAATATAATGCCTGGAATTTATTTCAGGGGGCAGGGAAGAAGGCAGAAGTATATATGAAAAAAAGATTATTCAAGTTGATTATTTTTAAATCTGGTGTTTGGCCCATGTGGGTTCATAATGCTGGTTTTTTTGTTTCTTTTTTGTAAAGTTTGAAATTTTCAAACATAAAATAAAACGAATGCTTAGCTATCATGGTTGGACTGTGAGCCATTTCCTTCCATGGTTTGTTTAAATGGCGACAATGGCCGCTAGCTAACTTAACCTTCATGACTTCATAACTTAATAATCTTCGTTGACTCTGTGGACACTGCCTTTCTCTATAGCTGTCACTTGAGTCTGTCACCTTCCCTCTGCTAGACTAGGAGTTCCTCCCAACCTGTCTTCTCTCCAATTCCCTCCTGAATTCATTCTGCTCATCACAAGCTCACTGATATTTTGTAAACAAATCTGATGACATTATTTTCCTTCACATTGCAGTTAGGATAATTGTACAAAACATTAACAGGTTTTCAAGTCCTTATATGGAATGGACCTTGCCTACCTCTCTAAAATCATTGTTTCACACTTTCTCCTTCACTTTGTATTCTCTGGACTTCATTCAATTTCATAAAATCACTTCCTCCGAGAGGCTCCTCCTGATTCCTTAAATTAAAATCCTCTGCCTGGGTCCTCCTGTAGCCCTTTCATTTCTCCTTTCATACAAGCTCACCCTTGTAATAGCTTATCTAAAGTCTCACTAGTGATATAAACTCATCAATGACAAAATCATGCTTGTCTCTCGTGTTCCCATCCCATCCTTAAAGCCTGTCATATAACAATGACTCAGTAAGCATTTATTGCTATTACTCCTGTACGGCGCTGATCTTGCCAACTGCTGTTTTGCCAACCAGAGTTAATTTCATGTATGCAACCCTTGTGGTTGCTAAGGTATTCTGATACTTAATATTGTTCTTTCTTTCTTTCATTTATGCATATTTTGTCTCATGCAGTGCCTAATACATGGTAGAATGGTTTCTATATGAAAATCAAATGTCTGTCTGACTAGATTGTGACATTTTAGAGTATGTCTTCTACCTCTCTGAAACCTGATGACAATTAGCAATCTTTTAGACATTTTGTAAATGCTTGGTGAGTATTTGTTGGTTCTGACCTTAGTACAAATTTGTAAGACAACTGGCTAGGATTAGAGAGAGTCTGATCATTGCCAACCTCAAAGCTGTATGAGCAATCTTGTTATTCAATCCATAACCTTGCCCTTGTCAATAAAATGTCTATGTCAGAATTTCCAAACCCCTGTGATATAATGAGTTATTCTGTAAGGGGTTATAATTTGTAAGGTTTTATGTGAAAAATATTCATTTTGAAACAATTTTCAGAGTCACTTTTTTTACTTTTTTAGACAGTTACAATTCATGTAGAGTCAAATTTGGTAAATATGATGGGGGCTATAATGAATTTGAACTTGGAAGAAATTCAAATGAGTAAAAATAAAATTTTAGCATTTATACCAAGGAGGTATTTGCTGGCATTTGAGATAGGGGATTAGAGAGCATAGAAAATGTTATTATTAGAATTAGATTAAATTAATAGAAGAGAATAAGGAATTATTTCTCTGTTGCAAAGTATAAGAAGCTGAGTAGAAAGAGCTAAATTCAAAACCAAGCAGAGTTCCTTGAAACATTCATTATGCCTTGAGTCAATCCCAGAAGGCAAAATGGATAGTTAACTGATCAAACTTCATTCCCCTATAGACAGTTAATGAAAGAAAAGATCTCGGTGACTTTTGGGGGGTGGGGGGTACAGAGGCGTAATATATAACCTAGACTCCTGTTGTAGTAGTTCCTAACTCTAGTTCCTAACTCTCTAGTCTCTTCCTCAACTATTTTCTCTTTTGTATTGTATGTATTACTAACTTCTACATTTTAGTGAAACTGATAATTGTATTTCTTAATAATCATCACCTTGAGAGACTACAATCTTGTTTTAATGGGCTGCCAGTACTTAAAATATTTGGGGAATTCCTTTTTTTGAAATTGGTTTCAGGATTCGTTTAGGAAATGCTGCATTGCCTCAATATTCTAAAGTTATCAATCAAGTCCTCAGAACTCTAGATACAAAAACCATCTGACTTCTCTGATCAAAGAACTGTGAATTGACCCACACTCGAAAGGCAGGATTGTATTTAGTGATCTTCCTTCCTTCCTGTTATATCAGTGGATCCAGGAAAAATAGTTCCTGTCATCATATATTATTGGAAATAGCTAAGCATTTCATGTTTCAGTTTTATTTCTCTCACCAAGATCCTTGTTCTTGAGTACTTAAGCATTCTATAATGGAGGTGTCCCCCACACATATACACATAATTTGCCATTAACCAAAGAGGTGCCCAGATTATAAAAATGCCTTTGCACCGAGGAGAGAGATGACTGAGATGGAATCTTAGCAGAGAATATAATTGGGGAAAGCAGCCATTTCTTCTGAGAAACTACTTAGCTGCACATCAACCTATATACAATTTCTTTCCTACGTTCTTAACACGAGTCACTTAAGAAAACTAGCAAGAGCTAGTTTTTGACGAAAACTAGTGAAAGCTTAGTCACCACCTTATTCACCACACTTGAATCTGAATGAATATTGACTATAAAAGCAGCAAGAATACCACAGTGGGGTGCAAGGGTAATTCAGTGGTAGAATTCTTGCCCCACACAGGAGACGCGTATTCGATTCCCGGTCCATGCACACCCCACCAAAAAAAAAAAAAATTCAGCAAGTGGTGCTGCAATAACAGGATACTCACAAGGATAAAGAATGAAATGTGACCCCCCCACCATATAGCATACAAAAAAAAAAACAAAACAACACCATAGTAGACGTTCAAAGGAGAATATCTTCAAAGCCTTCAGAATTGGTCTCTCCAGTTCTGCAATCAAAAGACTTATCAACTTTGTTGTACTTAAACATATAAAACCTTTTCCCCCCACTGATGTCGAATTTCTTTGAGGACAAATACTGTCTCTTTTGATAAATGCCCTGTCCCCAGCATCTTACACGGTACCTGGCACAGAGTGAAATGGCGATGATAAATGTTGTTGAATAAAGAATTTCCAAAACTGTTTCAAGAAATGGAAGCTATAAAATAGCAGATAGATAACTCGTATAAAGACACCAGTGCTTATATGAATGTTCACATTCTGAGGTGTTATTTTCAACAAATCTCATTCATTTATAGTTGTATATGATTTTTGAAATTAATTTTTTATACACCAAGTTGGATGAATCCTTAAGGTCAGGTAATAATTGCCACTTTGGTTAAGTGTTCCTTTTGGGAAATAAATATAATCTTTCATATCTGTAAACTTTTTAGTAATTATCGTTATTATTCAATATATCATAATGGCTATAAACTCAAGATAGTATTCTTAGGACATTTTGAATTTTATTATTGATTGTATTATTCCTTTCACTAAGGTCTCTAAAATTTATGGACTACTGCTCATAGCCACATTGTATCCATTTCATGTACTAACCTATTTTCAGTTTCATTTTCTTTCCCGGTTCTTATTTTAATTTTGCCCTGATTTGCTTGTCCATTAAATCTTCTTTTCCATTGTTAGCTAACTCAAAATCTTTTAGGAACCAGATGGTAGATAGATAAATCGATAAAATCATATGCAGAACTTATTTAAAATAATAGCAAGCTTTGAAAAATGTCAAAATTGTCAGGTGAGTTGAATTGACTTGGTCCAAATTCCAGTTTATAATATACCACTACATAAAGCATCAGGACACGTTTTTACTGAAAAATTGAGTGAGTGAATGAATGAACCACTGGAATGTTTTTGTGTTGGTCTATTTTCCACTAATTAAATTAAGTTCCAGTTTAGCTTCTGCCTTAATTTAGGCTTATTTAACCACAACTCACCACATTTTTTGTGCTACATTTTCAACATTGAACTTTCTGACTTTTATGTTGATTACTATTCCCAACAAATGATTCTAAATGAGAGTAATGGTTTTAATTTTGACTAACAATGTGGCTGAGTATTTGATGTGCCCTATCGAGAGTTCACAATGCCAAAACATATCTGTTCTCCCTCTGTGAAATTCAGAATTTTCTCTGTGAGAATGAAAGAAAATTCCAAGTTGGTCTGGGATTTGTGCTTTGCTTGTTTCCTTTGAGTTTCTGTGTCCTCAGCAGGCTCATAGAAACAGCACAGGAGGATACTGCTGAGCACTCTTCCATTTCTTAACACTTCAACTCATTAATGAAGAAATCACCTTATTGCTGGTACTAGCAGATACAGTCACTTATCAGTACATTGAGTTTAGTTTATAGTTCTCAGCTTCATATTCTTGATCATGGGGTGCAGTGAGGCAGGTCATTAGCATACTGCGGCATTAAGCAATCCGTGCCACAAAGTGACACGTCTGTGCATTAAAAAAATTCTTATATTAAGAGATAACAAAACTGCACATACTGGTTGGAATAAATCATTGAACCAAGTAGAGGCAAAACATACAATGTGTATTTAATGTTAAGTTTAAAAGTTAATTTGCTGCCTTGTAGGGAAGATCATAAAACCATACAAATTACAAGTAAAGCCCAAGCTCCTATTATAAAATCTAATAATGATTATTTAGTAGGCTTGAATTATTCTATACTTAACCTATTTTTCAGATTGAAATTAGTCTATGCTGGTTAATGTATTTTTCAAGGCACTTATATTTCATTGCAAACAACCTAACAAATTAGTTTTCATACCTCTCTCAATGTGAAAATAACCATTTGAATGAAAGAAATATGGAAATTAAGTTTAAAAATTTTTCACAAAGACCAATCTTCCGCTAATACTTAAAATTAATACATATCTACAATTAATAAGTTATGTATACTTATTAATCTCAGTGACCAGGACAAAAAACAAACACAGCAAGACCGTTTTGTGAGAGAAGCCTGGGTAAGTTGACTCATTCATTTCCCAACAATGATTCAACACAGAACCCTTCATTTGTTGAGCATTCCTGTATTAAAAGTAATGTGAGTAGAGACACGTATTAGGAAATGGATGTGAACTCACTATCCTCAAAGAGTTAAGTCCATTTGATATGAAGAATCTGAAAGTAAAGAGGAAAAAGGGTTAATTGCTACTGTAATTTTTATAAAGTTTGCTGCATGCCTAAGAGTGGGACTAGAATGAGATGGAAAGAGTTAAGATTTTTGGAAGAGGCAAATGTTGTCCTAACAGTAGAAATGATCTTGAATGGACTGAGCTGGAATATATAAGTGGATAGGGCTTATCTGGAAAATAAAATTATGTAACAAAGGAAAGCACATAAATAGAACTGACCAAGATGTATACAGAAGGAAATTTCTTAAATTCTTGATTTAATAGGTAGCAAAAAAAGAGATTAGAATAGTTTGATTCCAAGTAAGCTTAAATAAGGAATTTAAACTAAGACAGATATTCCTTAATATAAAGTAAACCAGCTCTAGCAAACTATTAGCTTTTCATCTCTTCATTTACTCGCTTGTCTTATAATATACAAATATTTTAAAATATTTATGACACAAATGTAATATAGCCCAAGGAGGAAATGCTTCTATAGATAATCCCTTTGGTTCACTATGTTACTCTTTCTCATGTAGGTAGACTGTGTTTCTCCTAGAGAGTATTAAGAAATAGAGACACAAGTGATGAGACCTAAGAGGGGCACTTCTGTCACCAGGCCATATTTTCTTTTATGCTAATAGAGCAAAGTTTTAGAAAATCCCTAAAGAGCTACTTTAGAGAGAGGAGAAGAAAGTCAGTGAAAATTTGTTTCCTTCCGGGTGGCTCAGGGAGCCCTTAGCTGGAAGTTTCAATGCCATATAAATGATACTTCAAGAACCAATAAATAATAATAATGTATTTTGTTCTTTACCCTGCCTCCTTCTATGGGTAGATTTTATCAGAGCCATCCTCATGTCAAACCAGCTGGAAAAATTGCATAATATGCAAGACCACATGTTTGAATACATCAGAGAACTAACAATGCAGCCAGGTCTTGAGGGACCAAAATGAGAAAAGAAGTAAATGCCTAGCATTTTCCATTGCTCTTCCCATAGAGACATTTTTGAATTTTTAAACAATTTATGACTAAGAAGCAAGGAATCCAAGCAGAGAATGTCAGTTAAGGTGCTGAGGAGCCACTAGACTTTCTGTAGTCTTAAGAAGCTGGGGAGATAGAAACTGGAGTTCATGTTATGTAGGAAGTCAAGACTTGAGGTGGGGGGTTAAGATCCAAGAGAGATGAAAGTGCAGGGAAAGGAGCCCAACATTTAGGATGATTTTATCCTTGAGGCATTTGTTGAATTGTAAGAAGCAGTCTAGAAGCTGAGAAGCTCAGTTAAGCTTTTGACAGTATCAAGATAATGAGAAGAAAATAACTGAGTTCAGGATCAACCAAAAAAGAGAAGCCTTAATAAACCATATCTAATTTTCAGGTGGAATTTTGAAGTGGTTTCCTACATGAAAGAATGAACGAGAAACAGATCACCATTGTAAAGAAGGAGTCTTTCTTCAAGTCTGCTGAATCCCAGAATGTACTAAGGTAATCTGCCTCTGTGTGAACTGTTGTCCAAAAGCAAACAGCAATCCTCTCTAAAAGAGCATCATCTCTGGCCCAACATTTTTCATAAATAATGAGAGCATTCAATGAAAAAAAGATTAAAAACCATGGAAGAAAATTCAAAACAAAATTACACTAAAGGGAGATGGAATTATCAGATTAAAATCTTTAAAATAATGATGATTCAATGTTTAAGAAAATGAATAACAGAATGGAAAATCTCAGAACTAAAATTTGTATTAGAAAATCAGATAGAAACCTTTGGACTGGAAAACACTGTACATTAAGAATTCAATAGATGGCTGAGTGTATGGGTTGGGAATGTTTGTGTTTCTTGTAATTTTTTTTAATTAATAAAAAATTTAAAAATTTTTAAAAATTAAAAAGAAAAAAAGAATTCAATAGATGGGCATAACTAAAGATTAGACGAAATTTAAGTGAAGAGTTAACAAAATTATAGATAGATCTTTGAAAATATCTTGACATATGCATAGTGGAGAAAAATGGGTAGGAAACACAGAAAAAAAACAAAAGATACATGATGCCTGATTCTAATATGTAGGTAATTGAAGTCCCAGGAGAAAATGAGAGAGAGAAATGGGGTAGAAGTAGTATTTCAAATAATACTGATAATGAATGAGAATTTTTCAAGCCTGAAGAGAAATATTAAACTACAGATTCTGGAAGTGTCACTGAAAAAGACACATGTGATATAGAGAAACGAATGAAGATGAAAGTCAGAAAGAAAATCATGAAAACAAGCAGAAAAACAAAAGACACATTACCTTCAAAGGAACAACAATCGGACTGCTCTAGTTTGCTAGCTGCCAGAATGCAACACACCAGAGATGAACTGGCTTTTAATAAAAGGTGATTTATTTCATTAGTTCTTCAGAGGAAAGGCAGCTAACTTTCCACTGAGGTTCTTTCTTACGTGGAAGGCACAGGGTGATCTCTGCTGACCTTCTCTCCAGGCCTCTGGGTTCCAACAACTTTCCCTGGGGTGATTTCTTTCTTCATCTCCAAAGGCCTGGGCTTAGCTATGAGTGCTGAGATGAGGTATGCTGAGCTGCTTAGGCTGTGCTACATTGCACTCTCTCATTTAAGCACCAGCCAATTAAATCAAACTTCATTCATTGCAGCAGGAACGCCTCCTAGCCAACTGCAGATATAATCAGCAACAGAGGAGGGTCACGTACCATTGGCTTATGTCCACAGCACCAGAACTAGGTGCCTTCACCTGGCCAAGTTGACAACTGAGTCTAACCACCACACGCACTAATGGCTGACTTTGGAGAGAAACAATAAAAACTAGAAGGCAATGATGTCTAAATTGTAAAAAGAAAACCGTTGCCAACTTAGAATGATATACTCAATGAAAACATGTTCCAAAATAAAGGAAAAATGAAGACTTTTCTCATGTAAATGAAAACTGAGAGAATTTGTCACCAACAGACCTGCACCAAAAAGGTACAATTCTTCAGGTAGAAAGAGAATAATTCCAGACAAAAGCCAGACAAGCAAGAAGAAATAGAGTTTTAGAAAGAATATTTATACAAACTGTATAAAATAATAATAATTGCAAAAAAGGTCTTGTATGGTTTAAGATATATGTATAATTAAGATAGATAACAATAGCATAAGGTGAGAGGGAGTAAAAAGATTTAAGAGACCCTGTCATTGTCCCAGATGTTATAAAATTATTCATCTCAATTGATTACATACATAGAGTAGTGACTAAAAGAATAGCAAAAGAAGTATAGCAAGACAATAAAGAAGGAAAATGGAATAAAAATTTATTTGAGAAAAATGGAATGATTAACAGGTGGAACAAAGAGAAAACTGCCTTTGATTGGTTCCTTGGAAATAAGCCTTGGGATCTATATCTATAAGGCAGTAAGAAAAGCAGGATTAGACCTAGGGAGAAGCCGACCAACAATGCATCTACAACTGAGGTCTCAGCTAATCCTAGGGGAGCTCTGAAGATGGGGTTCCTTCCAGAGCTGTTCCAAATTTAGACATGAGGGCCAGACCTGTGTATCCTCTCATCAGCTAGTCATTGGTTGTAGAACATACCCAGGAAAGGGAATAACTTTCAGAGAGGCAGATCTATCAATGAGGGCAATTCCAATTAAGGGGCACAGCTATTTACCCTCAGCAGCTAATTTTTCTCAGAACTGTAAATGGATGTAACAGCCCTGAAAAGGGACTCTTGACAGACCCCCATGTAACCACTGCAAAAAAAATAGAATGATTGTAGACTAAAAAGTGTATCAAGACTTACACTAATTGTAAACAGAATAAATACTCAAAAGTCAAATATTATCTAATTGGATTAAACAAAGCAGTAAACTATAAATTCATAAAAGAAAACAAGGATTTGGGAAATTTGAAAGGAAAAGTTTAGAAAAAGACATCATTCAAACACTAATTTCAGGCAAAATAGAGTAAAAGGCATGAAGCACTACTAGACGTGGACATAAGTGGAGGTTTGCAGTTGTATTATGTACCCCAGAAAAACATGCTCTTAAAGTTAACGCATTTCTGCCAGTGTGAATCCACTGTAAGCTGGACAATTTGATGAAGCTACTTCAGTTAAGGCGTAACCACCTCAAACCAAATGGATCTTAATCCTAGTACCGAAATCCTTTATTAAAAAAATGAAATTCAGACAAAGAGAGAAAGCCACAGAAGCAAGAAGCTGAAATCAACAAAATCTAGAAGAGAAAGAAGAGACAAGTAGATGCTGCCATGTGACAGAGCCAAGGATTGCCAGCAACTCATCTTGGAGAAGCCAGCACCACCTGGAGATTTGGACATTTGCCTGGCCTCAAAACGGTGAGTGAATAAATTATCATTGTTTAAGCTGAACTTTTTGTGGTTTCTGCTTTGAGCAGCCTAGGAAACTAAAATGTATATTTTTATTGGCTAAAGAGTCAATTCACAAGAAAGTTACTACAATATTAAAGTTGTATATCCCCCATTACAGAATCAAATTATATGAGGTGAATCTTAAACAAATTCAGAAAGAGAAATATACAAATCTTCAGTCATAGTGGAAATTTTTTAACACACTTGCCTCAGTAAGTGATAACCTGAGCATATCAGAAAACATACTTAAGATGCTAGCAATGTGATTAAAAATCTTCTAATAGAAATGTATAGAATATCGTACCCAACAGTTGTGGATACACATTATTTTTAAGATCACATGGAACATCAACCAAAATGGAATATAGGCTGAGCCATAAAGTTAACTTCGACAAATTTGAAAGGATTGAAATCATACAGAATATCATCTCTGACCACAGTTGAATTAAGGCAGAGAGAAAACAAAAACATAACTTAAAAATATCCTTACATTTCCGGGATATACCCAAATAACCTATATAAAGAAGAAAAAATTACAATGAAAATGATGTTGGGACAAATGGATATCCATATGGAACAAATAAATCTACAACCCTTATTTCACACCTTAATCATTAACTTGATCATAGATATAAATAAAAAAACTAGAACTGTAAAAATTCTGAAAGAAAACACAGGAGAATATCTTTGCAAACTTGGGATAGCCAGAGATTTCCTATTGAGGACATAAGGCATAAGAGGCATCATTTCTAAAAGAAACAGATGATAAATTGGTAAATAAAAAATACCAAAGAGTAAAAAGTAAAAATAATTTTTACTCACCTAAAGACACCTTTAGAAAATGGAAATACAACCTTCAGAGTGGGAAAAAATATTTGCAATACATCTCTATCCTCTATCTATTTATCATCAATATATCTAATCTGACACAGAATTTGTATTCCAAATATATGAGGAACCTCTACAAATCAAAAGGAAAAAAACTAAACAGCCCCTTAAATAAAAATAGAAGTCTTATCCAAGGAAGGCATATGCATGGACAATAAACAAATGAAAAAGTCCTCAATATCATTAGTTAGAAGGGATATTAAAATTAAAGCCATAATAGATTCAACAGCACACACATTAGAATGACTAAAAGTAAAAAGACTGAAGAGAGCAAATATTGGTGAGGATGTGGAATCATGGAACTCTGATACCTGCTGATGGGCTTAAAAGTAGATACAGTCATTTAAAATAAAGATTTGTCAGTTCTTTATAAAGTTAATCTTATATCTATTCTATGACCCTGCAATTTCACTCCTACTCAAGAAAAAGGGAAGACGTGTGCAAAATGTCTTATAGACAAATGCTCTTTGCTGTTTTCTGATAAAAGCCTCAAACTGTAAACAATGTATACACCCATCAACAGGAAGTTGGATAAAAAATTGTGGTATATTCAAATAATGGTGTACTACGTAGGATTGTTCAGTACCTAGAACAATAAGGATGGATCTCAGAAATTTATGTTAAACTGATATAAATGAAACATGACACTGTACACCTGAATTTATATGAATTTCAAGGACAGGCAAAGCTATTACATGATTTTTTACTATTGAGGTCAGTGATTGAGTGGAAGAGACATTAAAGAACTTTCCTGGTGATGGAAATGCTCTCTGTCTTAAGTGGGGTGATAGTTACAGAGGTTCCTTTATAAAAATATTATCTAATCGTACCCTTGTGACCTAAGCATTTCACTGCATGTAAATTTTATATCAATTTTTAAAAATGATATTTTCAGACAAGTTAACATGTTATAAAAAAAAGCCAACCAATTCATACTGGACTGTGGTACATTATATAAATAACTATAAGTTCTTCTCTTTTCTTTTGCCCATTTTTTATTAGATTCTATGTCTTTTTATAAGTTCTATTTAAGTTCTATGGCAGATTAGATAGATATATTGAGTTACCAGATTTATTTATATATATATTTGATGCAAGTACATTATCAAACATATGTACTGGAAATATATTCTTCCAGTCTGTAGCATGTTTTCATTTTTCTTTGTCTTTCAAAGAGCAAAGTTTTTTTTATTTTGATGAAGTTCAGTTTATCTTTTTTTTTTCTTTTAAGCCTCTGTAAGAAATTATTGCCTACCCATGGTAGCAAAATTTTTCTTTTTTTTTTTTTTTTTTACTGCTAGGCGATTTATAGTTTTAGCTTTTACAATTAAATATATTACCAATCTTGAAATTAATTTATGCATGGTTTGAGATAGAGATTCAGGATTCATTTTTCTCTATACTTACACCCAGTCATTCCAACATCATTTGGAGAAAAGACTTTTTTCCATTCCCCACTAAATTAACAGGAGCTCTTTTTAAAGACAATCGACCTTACATGTGTAAGTCTTTTTCTGGACTCTTCATTTGTAGCATTATTCTATTTATCAATCCTTTTATCAATTCTACACTGATTTGATTGTTTTAGTTTCATTAGTCTTCCGTTCAAGTAGTGTGAGTCCTTCAACTATATTCTTGTCTTTAAAGTTGTTTTTTTAGTTATGCTAGACACTTGGATTTTCCATTTAACTTTTAGGAATAAATTGCCAATTTCTTTAAAGTATCTTTTTAGAATTTTTATTGGAATTACATGAAATTGTGGTTAAAGTTGAGAATTCTTGGCACCTCAATAATAGTAATTCTTCAATCTAGGACTAAGGTAAATGTCTTCATTTACTTACACTTTCTTTAATTTCCTTCATAATATTTTTAAGTTTCTGCTATAGAAGATCATTCCATTAATATGTTTATTTTTGCTATTATAATTGGGTTTTAAATTTAAATTTCCAATCATTTGCTGGTGGTATATTCAAATATAATTGGGTTTTCTAAATTGACCTAGATTTTTCTACCTTGTTAAATTCACTTCCTAGTTTTAGTAGGTCCTCAGGATTTTTTATATGAACAATAATATGATCTAGAAATGAAGACAGTTTTACTTCCTCCTTTCCTATCTTTATGCCTTTTATTATTTTTCTTGGCCTATTGCACTGATGAGGAATTCTAATACAATGCTGAATAGAATGAGGAGGGCGAACTTATTTTGTTTCCATTATTAGCAGGAAAGCATCCAAATCTGTATTATGTATAATCTCAGCTATTGGTTTTTCATAAATTGCCCTTATTAGATAGAAGAAGTTTCCATCTATTCTTTTCTCATATTTTGCAAGTTTCAATTTTTTGCTAAGAATAATTATACTTACGTTCATGAGGGTATTGGTCTGTGATTTTTTTGTAATGTTGTTGTAAAGTTTTGTTATGAAAGATATACTTGTCTCATAAAATAAATTGGGAAGTACTTCTATCTCCTCTAATTTCAAAAGGAAAAAATAAAAAACACACAATGAGAGAGGGTGCAAGTGTGGTTCAGTGGTAGAATTCTTACCTGCCACGCGGGACACCTGGGCTTGACTCCTGGCCCAGGCACACACACCAGCCCTGCCACCACCACAACCAATGCTGTGAACAAAATTCCCTGTGATACACGTATTACATATCTGCCTCGGTGTGTGTATGTAGAGATATAGAAATACATATATGTAGGGAGACAAAAAAAAGGAACCAAACAAAAACACAAGATACCAGTACATATTTATATAATAGCTAATATTTAAAAAGAACAGCAATATCAAATATGATTACCAAAATGTCTCATCCATTAAATTGGTAGGAATATAAACTCATACACCTTTGGAAAACTATTTGAATATAGCCACTAAAACTTACATGCATATTCTGTGACCTATCAATCCTATCAGTTATTCTCCTAAGTACATAGCTAAAAAAAATGTGTGCATATGCCCACCATCAGACATATGCAAGAATGTTCATAGCAGTATTATTTATAATAGTCCAAAAGTGGAAATAATCCAAATGTCTGTCGACTGATGAATGATTAAACAAAATGTGGTATATTCATATAATAGAATATTACTTAGCAATAAAAAAGAATAAAGTACTGATATATACTACAACATGGAAAAGTTACAAAAACATTATGATAAGGAAAGAAGCCAGTCACAAGAGGCCACGTATTGTGTGATATCATTTATATGAAAGGTCCAGAATAGCCAGGTACATAGACACAGAAAATAGATTAGTGGTTGACTGGGTTTGATGGGGAGAGGAACGGGGAATGATTGTTAATGAGTATGAATTTCTTTTGGAGTTGCTGAAACTGTTCTAAAATTAGATTATGGCATATTATGGACAACTCTGTAAGTTTACTGAAGATTATTAAGTTGTAAACTTTAAATGAATGAATTTTATGGTATGTTAGTTATATCTCAATAAAGCTGTATTTAAAAACATGACATAGGGCTGGCAACCGTGGCTCAGCAGGCGGAGTTCTTGCCTGCCATGCCAGAGACCCGGGTTCAATTTCTGGTGCCTGCCCATGCCAAAAAAAAAAAAAAAAGACATATTAGTATATACTCATCATAATAGCTAAAATTTTAAAAGAATGGCAATAGCAAGATCTGGCACTACTGTAACCCTCATCCAATAAGTTGGTAGGAGTATAAACTGGTACAACAACTTTGGAAAACTCTTTGATGATAGGCACAAAAACATACATGTCTTGTGACCCAGGGATATGTATGTGTGCGTATGAATACATTCACCAAAAGACATGTACAAGAATGCTAATAAAAGTAATGTGTAGCAGCTAAAAATTGGAGACAACCCGAATGCCTACCAAAACAGATAGAATGAATTGGGGTATAATCATAAAATAGAATACAGCATCAGAAATTAATTTACTATTACTCCTACTCTGGACATCATGGAAAAATCTCATTCAGTGTTGAGTGAAAAAAGCCAGACACAAAATGAGCATCCTGCATGGTTCAATTTATTGAAAACTAAAAATTAGGCCAAACTAATCTTATAGGGATTTGGGAGGAGCCCATAGTGGCTTCCACAGAATGCAAAGGGTCTTCCGGCCAGGTGCTGGAGATGTTTTCTTTCTAGACCTAGATTACAATTACCATTGTGTGCCATTTGTGAGAATCCTTAGCTCCTCCTTAACCACTTCTTAGCTCCACCTATTTTTACATATGGGAAAGCAGACCCAATGACTTCAAACTCTCTGTGGTTTGAATTGGGCCCTGATCTGCAAGTATTTGTCAATTTCACAAGCAACAGTGTAAGTGGGGGTGGAGCAAATGACCATAGAAACCCCTCAGCAGGCCTGTTCTCTCTAAAGATAGCAGCTACTCCTTAGCCCCCACCTATTTTGTTTTTTTTTTTTTCCGCATGGGCAAGCACTGGGAATCAAACCCGGGCCTCTGGCATGGCAGGCAATTACTCTGCCTGCTGAGCCACCATCATGCGACTGGCTCCACGTATTTTTGCTTGTAGGAAAGCAGACCCAATGCCTTCAGACTGTCTATTTTTTGAAAAGCTAGAAATAGTTTATATGAAATTCCCCATTTTGGGGAGGTGTTGGCAAAGAGTTCCATTATAAAAACATTGTGAAAACCATACAAAGCACTACCAGAGCAGGACTCTTGGACTGGCAGATTTGACAACCAGAGTAGCTAGATCAGGCGTCTCTCCACTTCTCCCCGTGAGTGATATTGGCAGCTTTTCCTAACCCCTGTACATCTCAGTTTTCTCATCTCTGGGAATTAGAATAATAATACTTTCCTCTCAGAGTTATTTTTTATTTATTTTTTTATTTTTTTAAATTTGCATATGGGCAGGAGGCACCAGGGATCGAACTCCAGACCTCCAGCATGGCAGGTCGGAGCTCTGCCTGCTGAGCCACGGCAGCCGCCCCCTCTCAGAGTTATTAAGAGAATTGACTGCATGTTAAAATCACTTCAGACTGCCTCTGATTCAGCAAGCTCTAAATAAATACAATTATCATTATTAGTATTTTTTTGCCAGCGTAACCTCTGGGGCTAGCAGAAAAAGAAAAAGGGTGACAACTTGAAACAAAGACATATAGTTGTAGCTTTCCACACACATATTTCTTCATGTCATCCTATCTCCCACCTCTTCCACTAACTTCATCCCTGCCTTAAATCTCTTCTTGGTAAAGCCCTACCAAAGGCTACGGGAGACACAGCCAACTGTTTAGAATGAAAATTCTGTTGCCCAAATTGAACTTATTTTTCCTCAGAGAAATACTATGACAAACAGTACTTTATATCTAAAATTTGATTACTCTTCTAAATAAGGTAGGATATGAGTTGAATAGGTTTTTATGAATCTCCCCAGAAACCAAACCACAATGCATAATATAGCACTATTTTTTAGATTTTATGCATTTGTGATTTTAAAGTATCTAAAAAATAATTTTTGTGTACTACCTGCCCCTTGACATGAGACTCCATATACCACAATATTAAGACTCTTAATTTCATATACATACAAATGGTGAGAGCAATCTCATGAAGTGAAAACACATAAAAATTCAAAGTCTTTGTTTTAGCTTCTGTAACTCAAACTCTGTAAACACTAGAAAAAATGAATATATTACATTCCAAAACCCATGATCCTATATTCCGACAAAATTCTACTGGGCTGAAGAAGAAATAAGGAGAAAAAAGCAGGGTTGGACAGAGAGAAGTTAACCTTCAAGGTAAATCAGAAAAGGAATCATCAATGCACATATAATCAAAATTGCTCTACCATATGTTGACCATCCACAATTTATTTTAGGCATTCAAACTGCATTTGGATATACTGATACTTGCCCTCTTTACCTGAAGACTCAATGAAGCTCAATAATACTCAGTAATTAAACATTGTTTGCATGATGTGGCTCATAATTATCCTACCTAATATTTCCAAACCCATGTGAGATTAGGATTTATTGTGCCCATATTCAGATGAGGAAATTATAGACAGAATAAATAACTAAATTGATGTTAGATGATAAACAGCAAAATTGGGACTGGACTTGGGTCTAATATGAGCCATCAACTCGAGTTGATGCATTAGTATGATACAACTGGTGCTGCTTCCTAATAGCCCTCTGGAGGCCACGCTTCTTCCCTTGACCTGGAACAACATTCTGGAAACCAAGTGTATACCAATTTATTCCTTCCTTCCTTTTAATGAATATTCCATTTTTTGCTCAGATAGAAGTGGTAATCGTGATCCCTTTTTTTTTAATTTTATTTTTAAGGTCCAACAATGTCAGCCCATTTCCTTGTGCCATTATTAAGGGGGAAAGTAAGTTTTTTTCATTGTCATGAATGATTTCATTCTTGCAAGTTAGAGCCAAAGGTAATAAGAAAGGGAACATAATATCTCATCTGGGGTAAAGAAAATAATCATTTAAAATTGCATATAAGTAAATGTGTATATATACATACATGATACAAATAGAGTATAATTAAAAACTGAAGTGTTTTGAACTATCTCAGAAATTATTATACATAGAAATTCTTTGTCCCCCACAACTCCACTACCCTCAAGACACTGGCATATTCTATGAAAATATCCTCCCATTTCAGAAAAATAAGTGAAAATAAAGAGGGGGATACACAAGAAGTGAGAATAATGTACTGGAAATAGAAACTGCAGTATAACTAGTGCCTCTCCACCTTCTTTGCTATCCTTCCAAATAAATCTCCTGGCTCCTCTTGAGCTGGCAAATAAAAAAATCAACCCACAAGATATATGTGTGTGCTTCTCCTGATGAGCTTCACCATCCATCTACAGTCCGTCCCACATGCCAGCCTGAAGATGGGCTAGAGGCAGAATTAAGGACTTCAGAAAGTCCACAGCATAATCTAGAAAGCTTTTTCCTTCTGACTACACAGCTTTCATCTCTGTCTTGTGTGATTTTTCTCCCCGTCTCCTTCACTCTGAGGTAGAAGTGCTGAATGCTGATGGGATAGTCACTGATGATATACCTAAACTTCCAACTGATTTCAAATACATGACATAAATGCTTCTGCTAGCTTTCAGTTTGGTCAAGACTGTTAGTTTATTTACATTCACATATGCACATTAGAATCCTGAATTCTGTGATTTGAAAGGATAATTGTTCAATTTCAAAACAAAACATTGTAGGGTGGGCCATGGTGGCTCAGCAGGCAGTATTCTCCTACCTGCCATGCCAGAGACCCGGGTTCAACTCCCGGTGCTGGCCCATGCAAAAATAAAACAGACATTGCTACACCATGTTTAACAGAAGAATCTCAACAATACCACAGCAACACCAAGGTAAATAATGGGGAAAGGGACAAGAGTTCAGGGGAGATTTGAATTTTCTATTTGGTGAGGGTATGTTTATTGGTTATCTTTCTCTTGGGAACAATGAAATTATCTAAAATTGAAAGTGTTGATGGACTGCTGACTTTGGACATTATGCATGATGCCTAATAAATGGAGGTGGCTGAAGGATGCACTGACTTGAGAAGTAAATGGGTAAACTATGATGTGTTCATATGATCCAATATTGCGCTGCTACAAAAAGGAACAAAGTTGTGAGGCATGCAATGATGCGAACAACCTGTGGGACATTTGATGAGGCAAAATAAGCCAGAAACAAAACAACAAATATTGCATGATCTCGTTTAGAAAATACTTATAAGAATTGAGAGGCCTAGATTGTAAGCTCTTACCACAGTCACATTTAGTTGAGAGTGGTAACTGTGATTTCTGAACTTTGAGTGTCTGTTTCACATACGATAGGTAATTCAAAATACAGGTGTAAACAAGACATTATCTGTATTTTAGAACCTCGTCTACTCTTTGAGACCAAAGGAGGAAAAGTTTATTTTATTCAGAATGTTAATTTTCTGTAGCATAGAATCTAACTCAACCTGTCTGGATAGATCACTCAAACAATCCGAACACAGGGAGCCCAGAATAGGAATGAGGGCCTGTAATCCTGTATAGTTTAATGTGATGCCTGGATACATCCCAGAGTACATTAAGTAGATAATCAAAAAGTATTGGCAAAGCCCCTTGAGGATGGGAGAAAAAATGTGGAACTATTAAGTTTTACCACCAGGGCAACCCTGATACTGTGTCAAACATTAGGGACACCCAAATCAATATGCCAAGCCCTTGATCTTGAAGCTTGCTCTTGTGACGCTTATGTAGGTAGTAGAGAAGCTTAGCCTACCTGTAGGTATGCCTAAGAGTTATTTCTGGAGGACCTCTGTTGTTGCTCAGATGTGGCCTTTCTCTCTCTAAGCCCAACTCTGCAAGTGAAATTGTTGCCCTCCCCCTACGTGGAACATGACATCAGGGGTGAAAGTCTACCTGTCGGTATGGAAGATGACTCCCAGGCATTAGCCTGGCCCTGGCACTGTGGGGTCAAAAATGCCATCCTGACCAAAAGGAGGGAAAGAAGTATAACAAATAAGGTATCAATGGTTGAGAGAGTTCAAATAGAGTCGAGAGGCTACTCTGGAGGTTACTCTTATGCAAGCTACAGTTAGAAACTGCTACCTATCATAACTTGCTAAACAACAACCAAAACCATTCCTACCAATCCTGAAGAACACCTAGGGCATTATATAAGATTCTACAAAGGTTTCATGCGCTAGAGTAACATTCCAGAAACCTATAACCTCCAGCTGGGTCTCTGGACCAGATAAGTCCTGAAATGCAGAGGACCCAGCCTCTCCAGAACATCAACTAGTTCCATCCCCCTATCCGATATTATCAACAGTCTCTTCCAACAAAAAAAAGTTAGAATGAGCATAGCCCAAATACCTCTAAAGAGTGGAAAAAGATCAAAGGTGATAGTGGAGTTATACAGAGAAGGTAGGGTTTAACAAATGAGTATGATTTCTGAATCATTATATTGATATTTCTTTTAGTCTCCAGTATCTTAGAGCAGCTAGAAGTAAAAACGTAAATTATGGAATTATAAATCGCCCCAAACTCTGAAATCTGTCCTATAGCTAATTGTTGCAATGTGCTTAGAAATTTATTGCTTTTTTTGTGTATATGTTTATTTCACACAAAAAAGAAAATAATAAATTTAAAAAATCAATTGGGCATAGATGTCTATTCCATTGATCTAGATGTCTATCCTTATGCCAGTATCACACTGTCTTGGTTAATGTTGTTTTATAGTAAGTTTTGAAATTGAGACACTTGAGTCCTCCAGCTCTGTTCATCTTTTGCAAGATTGTTTAGGCTATTCTGGTTTCTTTGCATTTCCATATATATGTTCGGATCAGCTTGTCCATTTCTGAAAAGATAGGAAGTGGGGAATTTTGATACGGATTGCATTAAATCTGTAGATTGCTTTGGATAGTATTGCCATTTTAACAATTTCAAATCTTCCAATCAATTAACACCAAATGTCTTTCTATTTATTTAAGTCTTTCTTAATTTCTTTCAACAGTATTTTATTTTCGGTATATAAATGTTGAACTACTATTTTAAAGTACTCCAAAGTACTTTATTATTTTTAATGCTTTGTAAATAGATTTCTTTTCTTAATTTCACTTTCAGTGTTCATTGTTAATATATAAAAACACAACTTTTTTTTTTTTTACAAAAAAAAAGACATTGCTGCAGATTGGATGACTTTTCAGTAGAAGTACTAAGTTTATTGATTTATCTGACATAATTCGGGGGTTGTTGCTTATTTTTATCTAAAGACAAGTAACTTTACTCTGGAAGGTGATGTTTTTCATTGTTTGAGGTTTGATGGCATATGGTAAGATTCCTAAGAAATCATTTATCCTAACTTCCCATGCCTGCTGGCATCCTTTCAAAAATATCCATTGCCCTTGCTTGAGCTCTCCAAAGTCTTGGGAATTGCCCTCTCTATTAAGGAAATATGTTCCATTTCAGACTTTTCTAATTATTAAAAAAAGTCCTCTTAATATGGAGTTTGTGATTTCCACTGATTTATGATTATTTGGTGTTTTAGAATAAGTTAATTGTGTTTTTTTCATATGGCTGTCCTTCAAGCATTTGGAAAGATACCAATATTCACCTGAGATCTCTTTTTTTCTATGTTAAATATCCTGTTTCCACACTTGCTTCTTGTGATGGTTAGGTTCATGTGTCAACTGGCCAGGTCACTGTGCCAAGGTGTCTGATCAGGCAAGCACTGGCCTAAACATTACGGCAAGGATATTTTGTGAACTTAAATCATCAGTAGTTGATTGCACCTATGGCTGATTACATCTACAATCAACTGAGGGGAGTGTTTTCATTTGCTAGTGCTGCCGAAAAATGGACTGACTGTTATGAAGGGGAATTATTTAGTTACAAATTTACAGTTCTTCAGAGGAAAGACAGGTATGTTTCATCTGAGTTATTCTGTCACGTGGAAGGCACTCAGCAAAATCTGCTGGCAATCTGGACTTCTAGGTTCAAATGGCTTTCCCTGGGGTGATTCCTTTCTGTATCTCCAAACCTCTGGGTCTGAGCTCCTGAGCTCTCTTCTGACCTCTCTCTTTTCAGCCTCCAGCTAATTAAACTAAACATCACTCATTGCAGAAGGCTCTCCACTGAGATGACTGCAGAGATAATCAGCCACAGATGAATTTCACATGCTGATGATTTGAGTCCATGGCACCATCACCTGGCCAAGTTGACACCTGACCTAACTACTACAGAGAGAGTCTTCCATAATGAAAGAATCTAATCTGTTCCATAATGCAATCAACTGGATTTAGCACAATCAGTTGGATTTGATCCGATCAGTTGAAGACTTTTAAGAGAGGTGAAAATTTCAGCAGTTACACAAGAATTTTCATCTCTACTTCAGCCAGCCAGCCCCTCCTGGGGAGTTCATCATAGACCATCATTAGAGTTTCCAGCCTCATGGCTTTCCCTACAGATTTTGAATTCATGCATCCTCACAGCTGTGTATGATACTTTTATAAAATCCTGTTTTTAATGATATCTCCTATTAATTCTGTTTGCCTAGAAATTCCGACAGCTTGGTACTGGGAAACAGAGTCTTAAAAATGTGTGTTTTCAACTTTGATTAGATTCAAAGGCACTAGTAACTCTATTTCTAATAATCAAGATGACACTGATAGTCCATGGCATGAATTGGCATACCAGATACAAAAATTTTGGTTCTCCACATCATACTCCTATATGACTCAGGTTCTGGCTGACTGTGTTTTGACACCTTAACAGAGTTTTGTGGAGTTAAGAGGTATAATGATATTGGCTGATTGTTCTTAGGAATGCTAGATACAGTTACGAAAGGAATGAGCTGAAGGCTTAAATTTGCAACTTAAACATTGTATGAAAGATGTAAAAGTTTCTATGTGTGCCCTGAAAGAAAATCTTATTTCCTGTGGTTGCAGACTTAAGATCTCTGAAAAACAGACCGTGAGTCTCACTGCGTGTGCAGCAGATTTATAACTTAATCTAAATTCTCACCCTTGCAGTGTGTCTTCTGTTAAAGTAAGGGCTTTGCTTGGAAAAGAATGAGATCCTGAAACTTAGGATGGGGCCATATGGGTTGATGATGATGGCAGTTGGGACATGGAAACCCTGGATTCTGCCATCTTTGCTAGATTTTTAATCACTTCCCCTGGGGAAAGACCTATAACTATATTAAAGTCCCAACAGACCCCAAAAGGTGAGGTACAAAGTGTGACCCATGAGGAGATACACTATACTCCAAAAAACTGCATGAGTTTTCCAATGTATATAGACAGAAACCAGGGGGATTGGTGTGGGAATGGTTATTAAGGGTGTAAGATAATGGCGGAAGGAATATAAAGTTGGATTGGACTGTATTTATTGATATGGACCCACTAAGCAGAGGTTCTGCATTCAGTGCTGTAGCTCAAGGGGTTGTAAAAGGCATTAACAGTTTGTTTGGGTGGTTGGCTGACATATGGATCAAAAGGAGGCCAACATTATCTGAGGTCAAAATGCTGGAACTGCCCTGATATAATGTAGATGGGGGGATCCAAAGGCATGGGGAGATTGGAATGTTAGAGTGAATGTATCATGGAAGACCTGCTCACACACCCCAGGAATGTCCAGATGACACACCCTTTACCGGAACAGTGAGCAATAAATTCATGAGACTAGCTCCATTGTCCTTAAAAAGCACTGTAGTCACCTTTCTGTAGGTCAGATATTACTGTGGGAACTGCTGCTGCTGAGCTGGAATCCTTGAACACATTGGGGATGATCAAATCTCAAGTTGGCAGAAACCACATGGCAGTATTTAATCACCATAGACAAGGTGGTGATGGCCACCATAATGGACAGCAGACTCAAAGCAGCAGTCAAAATAATCTGACCCGCAGAGACTTAAGGTGATGGATACTAGATCTTGGAGTACCAAGAAGTAAAATTGATGGGCACCCTACTAAATTCTTGCTTGAACTGTATAAGCAGACGAGTTCTAGGTCAAGTAAACAGAAGTTTAACTTGAATTACAGAAACAGAGTGTCGCAGTCCCTTAATCAATTCCCAGACTTGAGACAGTTTACTGACCTAGAGCCCTCTGAACGAGGGGAAGGCCAGATATACTCAAGGAAGGACCCTGTTAACACGGCCACAAATTCACACTGTTAATCTTCCTCCCAGCCTTCCCCCAAGGAGATTTTTACTAGGGTAGTTGTGCAGTGGGGAAAAGGAAACAATCAGATATTTGAGGGATTATTAGACACCAGCTCAGAAGTGACATTAATTCCAGGAGACATGAAACATTGCTCTGGACCACCAGTCAGAGTAGGGGCTTATGGAAGTCAGGTGATCAATGGAATTTTAACTCTGGTTCATCTCAACAGCAGGTCCATGGGTCCCTGGGCCCATTCTGTGGTTATTTCCCCACTTTCAGAATGCACAATGGGAATTGGCATACTCGGCAACTGGCAGAATCCCCACATTGGTTCCCTGACTCATGTAGTGAGGGCTATTATGGTAGGAAAGACCAAATGGAAGCCACTAAAACTGCCCCTACCTAGAAAATTAGTAAATCAGAAGCAATACTGGATCCTTGGAGGGATTGCAGAGATTAGTGCCACTCTTAAGAAACTGAAGGATGCAGGAGGTGGTGATTTCCACCACATCCCCTCCTATTTGACCTGTGCAGAGAACAGATGAATCTTGGAGGATGACAGTAAATTATCATAAATTTAACCAGGTGGTGACTCCAATTGCAGCTGTTGTTTCAGATGTAGTATCATTGCTTGAGCACATCAACATGTCCTCTGGTAACTGGTATGCAGCCAGTTTCTCAATAGCTGTTGGTAAGAACCACCAGAAATAGTTTGCTTTCAGCTGGCATGGCCAGCAGTATACCTACACTGTCCTACCTCAGGGGTATATCAACTCTCCAGGCCTACGTCTAGTCTTGTTCAGTGACCTTGATTGTTTCTCCTTCCCGCTGACATCACTCTGGTCCCTTATATTGATGATATCATGTAGCTCGGACTTAATTAGCAAGATGTAGCAACTTTTCAACTCTAATTGGTAAGGCATTAGTGGTGACAGAGAATGGGAGATAAATCCAGCAAAAATACAGGGGCCTTTCACTGCAGTAAAATTTCTAGGGGTCCAGTGGTGTGGGGCTGATGAGACATACCTTCTAAGGTAAAGGAAAAGCTGTTGCATCTATCCCCCCACAACCAAAACAAAAAATGCTTAGTTGGTCTCTTTGGATTTTGGAGACAACATAGCCCTCATGTGGGTGTGCTACTCCCGTCCATTTACCAAGTGGCCAGAAAAGCCGCTAGTTTTGAGCAGGGACCAAAACAAGAGGAATGAAGCTTTGGGTCACCCCACCAGACAAAGAACCAATTACTAGCTCAGGTTCCTGCTAAGAATTAAGGGAAAATGGGGTGTGTAGAGGAACAAGGTATGATTAATATGAACTAAGGCCTCATGACCAGTTACAGAAATGTGGACTGTAATTGTATGAATATTTCTTCCTAGTTTTGTTATGAGTATGTCTGTATTTATACATAAAGCAAATATCTTATTTTTTCTCTACCTTATCCCCTTATCAGATGACATATATTTTTCTGTATCTTATCCCTTTATGATATGACATAAGTTGTATTGTTTATGTCATAATATTTAAGTTACAGAATATCAAGTTTGAGAATGAGTGTTACCCAAGGACTTGAACCCTATTCTGGAGAGATTAGTGCATTTCTGGTTGTATGCAGGACATTTGAGTATTGCTAGGTGAAAAACATGTCTGTTATTGCATTCTATTTAGATATTAAGTCTGGTATAGGGTGCTGTGTGTAGCTTCAAGTAGACAATGGGTGGACTATAATGGTTAGGTTCATGTGTCAACTTGGCCAGGTGAGGGTGCCCAATTGTCTGGTCAGGCAAGCTCTGGCCTAACCGTTACTGTGAAGACATTTCATGGACTTACATAATGAGCCAGTTGATTGCATCTGTGGCTGATTACATCTTCGAGCAACTGAGAATAGTGTCTTCTGTAATGAGAGAATCCAATCCATTTAATTTGACACAATAAGTAAATTCAATCCAATCAGTTGGATTTGGTCTAGTTGGTTGGATGTAATACAATCAATTGAAGACTTTTAAGGGAGAAGTGACTATTTCAGCAGTCAGAAGAGAGAACTTTCATCTCTACTTCAGCCAGCCAGTCTCTGTTGGGGAATTCATCAAAGACCTTCATCGTTGTTGCCAGCCTGCAGCCTGCCCTGTGGGATTTGGACTCGTGCATCCCCACAGTTACGTGAAACACTTTTATAAAATCTCATACTTACAGATATCTCCTGTTGGTTCTGTTTCCCTAGAGAACCCTGACTGGTACAATTCTTTAGTGGTTTCTACCACTACCTTTCCTTATCAGGCATTGCTAATCACAAACCTCATTTCTACTGACCTGAGCTCAGACCCCTTCTCAGCATAGCTCTGCAGACAACCACTATTCCATTTGAGTTGGAATGCAAGTTAAAACCTATTTTCCATCCTTTGCATCTGGTTTCAAGCTATTATAATTCAGTGAAGATGAAGATGGGGAATGGACTAAAGCTCTTTAATAATTTGAACATGCTCTAGTTTGGATACTGGTCCAAGAGTGATGTCAGTGTTTCCTCTACTCTAAATTGAATTAAAGAATTATATAGGATGTCAACTGTGCCCTTGATAATGCAGTTATCAGAGCTTTTCAGAGAAGATTACTGAGATCAAAATATCTATATTTGGCAAGATGTCATTGCTAGGTTATGAAGAGAACAAAGCAATAAACATGAATGACCAAGTGATATCTGTAAACATTATGTCAGAACTTTAGCTTGGTTTAGTTCTAGACACAATTAATTATCTTTCCTCCATTTTTATTAATGCCTATATATTTCACAGCTTGGGTCAAATACCCAGTGTCCAGAATATTCTTGTGCAACAGCAATATCTAGCGTACGTTCATGGAAGTTTTCACCTAAGACTAATATTTCTTTATAAAAATACTTACAGAAAGACTTTAGAAGAAAAAATTGCTTGGAAGTTTAATCTCCTTTTCCACTCTTCCTCATCTCCTGTCAAAAGAACTGAGGAATGTTCTATCTTTGTTGCATGAGATCATGCATATCTACTGCCAAACTTTAGCGAGGCCACCAGAGTACATATTTCTCCATCTGTCAGCACCAAGATACCATTGAAATTCATGGATGAATAACTGTTAAGATCATTTTTCACTCTTTTTCTGGGTGCAAGTTTTGTGAAGGAATTAGACATACAAGCACAATATTAAGCTTGTTATAGGTTTGCTTATTTTTTTAATTGTCAAGTTGTCTTTGAACAATAACAGAGCATTCACCTCCTCCCCACTTGACCTATATATTCTCTGTATACTGGTGGCACAGACTACATTAAACATAAAATATCTCTGCTCATGGCTGAAATTCAGTGCAATGTCAGTTATTCATTTAATTAGAAACTCTGAATGATGGCCCAAATGTGTTTGCTTAATGAAAATGGAAAAACTACTATTTTAATAATTTTTTGTAGATATTTTTAAAAAATAAGCTGCAGGGAGGTGGTAGGATGGGTAAAAAAGGGTCTTGATGGTGAAATGTGTAAGAACCCCTGATGAAAATTCTGTTTGACATAGACAATATTAATGCCATGTGAATTTTGGAAGTGGACCTGGTTTAATAGAGGAGATGATTGCATCTGAAATATATTTACTTTGAAGTAACTATGTGGCATTTAGGTGAAAATGAGTAGCAGAATATAAATTTATGAGTCTGTAGTTCTGATGAAAAGTTAGGACCAACAATATAGATTTAGTTAACTTTAGGATATAGGCTATGAGTAAATCAGTGACATGGGAATAGTTCACTAGAGTGGTTAAAAGTGAACAAGAGAGGCTAAAAACTGAGCATAGGAAAAGAGAATGCAAAGGAAAAAGAGGTGGAATAATGGGCAAAATCTTTTTAACTGTCATGAAAGCCTAAGGAAAAAAGAGTTCCAAAGAGGCAGCAGTCATTAGCTTCAAATTCTGCCTGTAAAGACGATGTCAAATGGTTAGAGAATAAAAATTAAGTTTTCCTGTATCACTAATTCTTCTCATTGCTTCTAGTTTCATCAAGCAACCAAACTATCCATGCTGTATTTTGTAAGATGCTGCTCCTGATGGCCACAGTTCACCCAGGACACCATCACTAGCACGTGGATTTGAAATGCTTTTGCTGAATAAATGTGATGGATCTCATCATCCTTATTCCCTGATCTTTCAGCATCTTTCAACTACTCAGCCAAGCCTAAGTATGGAACTCTGGCTAAGGAATGGCATCTGTTTCTGTGTAACACTAACTTGACTGTATGAAAGTAAAGTCTGTGATGATTAGATAATTACTACCAGGTATACTAGCATGGTGAACTGAGCTAGTGGTCTCATCACTTGATTTAAATTGTGCTGTATATTGCCTGTTTGATTCAATGCTATTGGATAAGTAGGCTATTTTATTCAGAAACATAAAGCATTAGGCAAACAGAATATCATCCTTTTTTTTTTTTTTTAATAATTTATGGCCCCCAAAAAGAAGGAAGGCAACGGTAAATATATGGACAGTAATTTCATCAAAGTGACTGGCTGAACAATGTAAACCCTCTGATTGCTATTGATGATGTTGACCCAGCTTGTAAATATTTTGGTCATGAATGAGATAGAAGGTTTTATTTGCCTTCTTGGCTCTTCAGCCTTGCTGTCAACCTCCTGCTCATCATGCAGAGATCAGCTGAATTCTCAAAAAACAGATGGTGCTCCTTTTACCAGCAACTTAAACTTCTGTAGTTCTGCAGTTGGCAAGGCCAGATGGATCAACCTCCTGAAATTAAACTTTTCATCAAGTTCTTATAAGTAAGCGAACGTTTTATTAATATGGACTTCTGGATGTGGAACAATACACAGTGATGATTGATTAGGAAATCTAATTAAATGCAACAATGTGGAAGAACTGAAGCAGTGGGATCGTTCTGAAAATAAGCAACACATTTAGATTCCATACTCTATGAGTAACAAAACTGAAGCAAGAGTATATTTCAGAGTGTCTGGCTAAATGGCATTGCCTGCTCATGATTTGCATTTAACCTCAGGCCTCTAAAAATTATTACAGATAAATCCAGCAAAAATAGTAAATAACATGTTAGGTCTCAAAAATGTTGAAAAATTCAGGAGTACTTTTAATTTGCTGTCGAAAGTTAGAGCACGACTCAAGTTCCTAAATTCCCTTAAGTTTAATGATGTTCTTTCATCAAAAATTCACTTTAGAAAACAAATCTAATAGTGGGTTTCGTGCTGCAAGAACCTGTGGGTTAAGTGGGGTGTTTCTCCAAAAAGAATTAGAAAGGAAATACATTGTCCTTTTAACTCAAAACTGTAAAATCACCACAAAGTATAGAAGAAATATATGAAGCTACAAACTGGCTCCATCTTGGTCATTCAATTCACAATTTATACGTCATTTCACCAGATAACCTTTCTCTGATCACCAAACCTAACAACTCTGCCTATCTAGTCAGTATCACTTCAACTTGTTTTATTTTCTCCATAATTCTGATTACTCCCTGATATTTTCTCATTCATTTGTTTACTAAATGTCTTATGTCTTCTCCCACTGGAATGTGTGCTCCCTAAGAACCAGGGATTTGTCTGCTTTATCACTAATGGAGCCTTAGAACCTCAAACAACATCTGATACATAATAGGCATTCATAAATATTTGATAAGATGAATGAATGAGTGAATACATACAGAGGAGGTGGCTAGCTGGTTGCCAGTTAATCAGCCCTGTAAAGAGGTTTAACTTATTCATGTATCTGCAAGAATATCAATTATAGAGTAAGTTCCTTAGAACATGGAGGCTCAGAGGACAGATGGTACTGTCCTTTGGAGGACAGATGGTACTGTCCATCCAAACCCCATCCAGAGAGGGCACTTAGCCATCCCACTTCTAGTACTCTTCCTATGACTGATAAGAAACAGGTAAGCTTTGCCTTTGCCCTCTGTGATGGTTAAGTTCTGGTGTCAACTTGGCCAAGTGATGATGCCCAGTTGTCTGGTCAGACAAGCACTGGCCTGACCATTGATGCAAGAATATTTCCTGGCTGGCTGAAAAACTGGAAGGCTGTGTATTAAGTCATCAGTCAGTTGATTACATCTGTGGCCAATTACATCTGCAATCAGCTAAGGCAAGTCTTCCACAGTGAGATAATCCAACCAGGTGGAGGCTTTTAAGGGAGAAGAGACACTTTCACTTTCACTGCTTTTTCAGCCAGCGAGCCTCTTTTGTAGAGTTGTCTGGACCCTTCATCAGAGCCACCAGCTTCACAGCCTGCTCTATGGATTTTGGACTCTTCCATTCCTATGGTTGCGTGGGACACCTTTATAAATCTCATGCTTACAGATCTCCCCTGTTGGCTCTGTTTCTCTAGAGAACCTTGACTAACACACCTCTTTCTCCATCTTCCCTCCCTGCAACTCTCCCATTCTTCTTTTCATGATAGGAAATATAAAAATAGACTAGGCACTAGGCACTCCTGGTTCCAATCCTGATACTGGGCCACTTATTACATGATCTTGGAAAATTACTTAATCTCAGCCTGCTTCAGTTTCTGCAACTACAAAATGATGGTCCCTAGGTATGATTAGAATATTGAATGAGGAAACACACGTAAACCACTCAGAATAGTGTTAAGTGCTCTAGTACATACTAACCCTCAGTAAATACTATTACTGTTAATTTTCTCTTCCATTGATTTCTACTTCTGACATATAGTAGGAACTCAATATTTGATTCACTTTAATTGAACCTTTTGTTTCCAAGTCTACCGCCATTTGCTTTAATGAATTTTCAATTTTACTATTCCTTTTATAAATTTATTCTATACTTTCTATCATTTTTCTTCCTCTTTGTTTAAGGAGATGTTTTTCATTCAATTACTCTAACATTTGGTGGATAATCCCAACTACTATATCCATGCTGCTATTTATTTTATTTTATTTATTTATTTTTTGTATGCTGTAAGGCAGGGGTCACATTTCATCCTTTTTCCGTATAAGTATCCCCTTATTGCAGCACCCTTTGTTGAATTTTTGTTTGGCTGTTTTTTTGTTTGTTTGGTATTTGCTTATTTGGGAAATGCATGGGCCGGGAATCGAACCCAGGTCTCCTGCATGACAGGCAAGAATTCTATCACTAAACCACTCTTGCATCCCTCCTATTTATTTATTTATTATTATTATTGTTTTTTTTTCATGGAAGGCACCAGTAATCGAACCCGGGTCTCCAGCACTGCAGGCGAGAACTTTGCCACTGAGCCACCATTGCCCACTCGTTTAACATCAAAAATGTCTCTCTGTTTTCATCTGTTTTGAACTTCAATTCATACTGAAGCTATTCTAAATCATTGACTTTGCCTATCTTTTTGCCTGCTGAGGTGTGTGTGCGGTAGGTAAAATTCTAAGATAACCCCCCAAGATTCCCTGCTTCCCTGATGTCCATACCTTGCAAGATCCCCAGGTATGCAAATCAGTTGGAGTTTACTCCTGTTATTAGGTTTTGTTACATGACAAAATCCAGCCACACTGTACCAGACTTCTGACCTACAGAACTGTGATAAGAATAAATGGGTATTATATAGCAATAAAAACTGATGGGGTGGTGCAAAGGAGGCTCAGTGGCAGAATTCTCACCTGCCATGCCACAGACCTGGGTTCAATTCCCAGAGCCTGTCCATGACAAAAAAAAAAAAGAAAGACCTGATGCAATCTACTATTTCTCTGATTATATTGACCAAGTCTGTATTGATTATTACTGATGCAGTCAAACCAGAGTTACACATCCTAAAATCTATTAGTCTCTTTGGAGAGAAAGAGAAACCTAGCTATAATACTAAACTCCCTAATAGCAAATAAATGGACTTCAAAGCCATTCGCATTCCTTTCCGTGGCATTATATCTACATTTCAAATTATTTCTGGAATTATAAATGCTTAAATCTATACTTTGGAATTTCTTGAATAACATGATTATACATATAAAAAGAATATTTTGTTTGGAGTAGTAAGCTATAGAATATGACCAAAAGTTGGCATTAAGTTCTCCCCATAAAGAAGAAAATATATCATTAAAAAAGGCTCTCTATACTCAGAAGAATTTCTGATTAAGTAAGCTATCTAATTATGTTGCAGTTCATAAATAAACAATATACAAAGGCTTCAAGAAGGTTTCAAATTAACCCAAGGTCTGAAGAAAGTCATTTAGTTCCCCTTCTTGGGACATAACTACATCTCAGCCTATTTTATATGTCTCTAAGGAATGGAACCTTGAAATCTCACTAATGGTGAGGATGTTTTGGGGGAATGTGACCTCATCACTCCTTCCATTCCCTCTTCTTCAAACCTTTATTATTGATGTCAAGGAAATTTGAAGATTTTTTCAAATGTCTAGTCTTTGTCATGTTTGGACTTTGAAGGTTGAATTTAGAGAAATGTATTCCACCTTATAGTTATATAAATTCCAGGACTATATCCTCATGGAGGTAAAAGATGGAAAAGGGCAATGAAAAGTCCTTTTGGAGTTTGTACCTTGTGAAATGAGAGTGATTAGAAGGAGAAAGGAAATGAGATCATTTTGGCAAAGCTGTTTCATGCTCCCTGATATAATTCTTTCCAAAAAGGCTTGTACGGTGAAGTCATTTTGGCTTCAGTATTACATTTAGTGAAAGCCATGGAGCTGAAGGAGCTTTCTCAATGGAATTCTGTAATAATATATCAATAAATCTGATCTATCATTGGGAGCAGAATTTTCAGTAGCAGGCTTAGAGAGGGAAAGAAAACATGCTGAAGATTATATGACTTCTCTATTTCATAAAAAAAAAATACCAGCAATTATGCAAACCCCAATTCCTCTGGTGTAAGTTCTGTTTCAATGACTCATAGAAACCAGGGTCCAATCAGGATACAAAACTACATAGCATTTTGAACTGGATAGGTTTAATGTGATGAATTATTAACTATAACAGAAGATTGGTGTACAGGGAACTCAATAGAACATAAGAATAGCAGATATAAGGAGCAGCTACAAAGCCTATGGCTGAGATAGAGCATCCAAGGAAGAGCTCCCACCCTCTAGCACTGAGATTCAGACCCTGTTGCAGGGGCGTGGCCCGGGTTCATCAAGTGGCGGAGAAGTTGCTATGGTTTCTGCGCCATTGGAACTTGGTGTAAATCTCGTTAGGGAACTTTCACAGGGAGGTGTCTCACCAGAGTCACTTTGCTACTAACTGCCCAAGAACGGTGCTTGTGAAGCTGCCGGCTGCCATGCACTGCAAGAGTGAGGTCCTGGAGAAGCTATGATGCAGGAACTAGGTGCTAGGAAAGCTGCACACACTGCAGGAACCAGATGTTGAAAAAGCTGCCTACACTATAGGAGAAGTCCCATGGGCTTTAGAAGCCTGGCACTAAAAAGTGCAGGTGTTGGGTGCTGGAAAAGTTGTCGATATTACAGGAGTCCTCCACTGAGTGCGTTCGAATCAGGAAACAAGTCTCTTCCTGCTGCAATGTCTCTGCTGTGCCCTCCACTGCCAAGACTTAACACCATGCCAGCTGGCAAATGGAAAATGTTTCAAGGCGCCATATCTTTTTTTCTCAGATTAGACAGTGAAGATGGAATTGGAGCTGAAAGGCAATGAATTGATAACTGGCAAAGAAAGTACGTCCTCTAAAGTAATCCTTATATTTGGTAGAGTGTTTTTTGTTTTTTCTTTTCTTTTTTTTTTTCATTTTATTATTATTTTTGGTAAAATGTTTTGATCTGTGAAGGGGTTCCCTCTGGTATTTACAGGATAGGCAGACCTCTGACTGACTGGTTGGGAATCTCACCCCCTACCTTGAAAATGTTTATGTTTTGATGTCAATAGATAAAACTTTCATGTTTATAATGTACTTTTGAATCCACCCACTTCTCTACATTCCTATCTCTTAAACAGACACGCTATTTTCCCCTTATTGAAATTGTCCCTGAGTGGGCCTATATTTCTACCACTCTGAGTCATCTTCTTCTGGCCAAGTATAACCAAGTGTTCTAGTCCAAGAGGAAGAAGGATAGACACTATAATATTGTACTTGTCTCCAATCTCAGAAATGGACAATATTCTGACTCTCTTTGGTCTCCAATGGTGGTCAGGCAGCTTGAGATGATTTTACAGAGATTCATTGAAACTGAGGACTGTTGATATATTTTTCACTTTGAAAAGTTATAGAAAATAATTTTAGGATATAGTTGCATTTATTGTATAGTATAAATATATATATAAAACATATTTCATCAATGAAGCTATTTTGCTCATATAAGTTTGTTATGCACAGTCTTAAGTCTCCAGAGGCCCTTATTTTGTTCACCTAATTGTTTATACGCCATCTTTAGACGATGGATTTTGGAGAACATTTGATTATAACTTGAACTTCAAGAGCTCTTCTAAGCTACAGAACATTTGAATACTCATGTATTTATTTATTCATTCCTATGTACATTGATCATTCACTATATACATGTATATTGAGCACATAATTCCCCATGGGTGGTTTCAGGGAGAAAGGTGGTTGCAAAAATGCATGATGGCTCTTCCATTTGAGAATAGCTCTTCGGATCTGGAGGAATATAGCCAGTGCAGTTAGCTGCGATGCAGAGGAGACTATGGTAGATGTTTTTAAGAGGCTCACAATGGTTAAATTGAAGAAAAGAGATAAAGTTCGGCAATCTAAGAACCCAAGACATTAAAAAATGGAGTTTCAGAATATGAGAACAAGAAGATCACAGTAGAATAGAATGTAAGCTCCTTAAGGAAGGTTGTATTTGACATTGATTTTCTAGGTCCTCCCCATGGTAGAATCCCTCTGTGTGATTAATGATTGTCTACCTGCACCAATGAATCAATGAGTAACCAATTAACTATGCAGAGTTGCAAAGAAGAATCATAAGAGTTTGTTTGTCTTATATTGCCACTAGATAACTGGACAAACTTGGAAAAGTCACTTGTATTTGGGGTACCCAAGACCACCCTCAGGTTATTTGATTCACTGGAAGGAATCACAGAACTTAACAAAGCTGTTATACTCATAGTTACAGTTTATCACAACGAAAGGAGGCAAGTTAAAATCAGCCATGGAAAAAGGTGCATAGGGCAGAGTCCAGGAGATACCAGGTACAAACTTCCAGTTTTCCTTTTCTAGTGGAGTTGTGTAGACAGCACTTACTTCTTGCAGAAACAATATGTGTGAACACACGCAGAGTATTGCCAACCAGGCATGCTCACCAGAGGGTTTTTATTGGCGGCCGATCACACAAGCATGGCTAAGCTCTTGCATGTCTGACATTAGTCTCCACCTCCTCCAGAGTTCAATCTGCTACTGTGTGGTCCAAGGACCCCACCATAAATCACACTGTCAGCACAGACTACCTGACATGATAAGATATCGGGCAGGTGAGTCAAGAGCTTAGAGGTTACTGCCCAGAAGCAGGACAAGTACCTGACCTTTTTTTGGAAAGTACAAAGCATGGACAACCCAGACAAGCTGAGTTAATCCTTCATTGCCCATCACTTAACCTCTGCCTGTGTCTAGCTGGCTTTATCTACAAACTGAGGTGATAGACCAAGAGAACTCCTTACTCGAAAATGCTACAGTGATTTAAATTTTTAATTAAGCCAAAATAGGGTCAGCTTTAAAGACCATTTTAATTCAACAAATGGTTTAAGGAGCAATAGTGAGTAAAGCAAGGACAAATTTTTGAATACTTCTTGCAAGAAGATAATAGTTCCCTTTACTTTTGCATGCAGTTTCTAAAGGGAAATAGCATTTTTCAAGCCACATCTCCACATCACTTCCTGACCCTTTCACCCTGCTTAGAATCTCCACCCAAATCTCTATAAAATGAGTACCTCTCAGGAGACTTAGAGGATTAGTTTAGGCTAATTGCTGCTGGATAAGATGTATTTAGCAGCTGTTAAAATAAGAAAAGAGATGGATTTCTATTACAGCAAGAAGAATTTAGCTTCAGTTTAAAGACAATTTTACTAACTAAGAAAAATATGAAAACCCAAAAGGTTTATGGAGTCTCCTTGTCTGGAAAAAAAATATCAGAACGCATGATCCTTTCTCTTTCTGGGTTGTTTAAGTTTAAATCTGACCTTACAAAGATACCATTTTTGTTGTAAGAACACCCTTAAGCCTAAAAGCTAAACCACGTCCAAAATATACTCAGCAGCTCGGCTGCAAAAGCAGATTTAAACGTTTTATTGGACAGAGGATATTTATGACACTTTTCATTTCAGTTTAAGCTTCAGCTTGAAGGTGGATTAATTTTAGGGTATTGTACTGGAGTTATTTGGGATGAGAAATGCTAGAACATAGAGTTATGTTTTGAGCTTGTATTCCAGCTATTTGCTGGAATGGGCTTCTGCTCCGAGGAAGCTGAAATGAATTTGACAGACATGTTTGCTGTGCCTTTAGGAAAAGACATTTCCTACTCAAAGAGCATGACAATCAGTACCTAGCTGAGCAGGTAAGTTTTGATTCAGCATTGGGCAATGCTAATTGACATCCATTAGTTATTAACTGCTTCCTGCTTAATGGTATTTCCTTCACTGGTTTTATAGAATGGCATCTTTATAAATAACGTAGGAGACTCTTGTAGCAAATCATTCCTCCTGGAATAGACTAGGACATTGTATTTTTAAAAATCATCATGGAAAGTGAGAGTGATGGCCAGCTCACAGTATGTATATTTCTAGAACAATTCCATTAAGAGCTCATTTATTCCCAAAATGAGAGAGAAAATTACACAGACTCTCACGAGAGGATAATTCTTCTTGGTTTAAGTAAAATTAGCATTAAGTTCACTAAAATTAAAGTTCAGGGCACAAACAAATCAGCAAAGATAAGTGGAGGAAATAATTGTAAATAAGTTCTTATTAATTTTTCATAACAGAATATTTTTGTCATAATCATACAGATGTGTCAACAATTTGCTCAAGATCCTATATCTAGTTAGCAGTGGAGCCAGAACTCAAATCTAGGTACATCTCATTTCAAAGACCATATCTTTACATTAAACCACGGCTTGGCCCATAGGAATTCTGGTGGGAGTCCTCACGGCTTTCTTATCCAGGGGTCAACTAGCCTAAGGAAACAGAAATAAAGTTGCTCAAATGCATGCATGATAGAATTGTTTTACAAAGCCAATTCACTAATTTATACTGAACAATATCACTACCATGCACACCAATGGGGGAAAGTGCACTTGAAAATCCAGACTAGGGACAGAAAGTTGCCTGGAGGTTTATAGTATCAGACTTGAGTTAGCCCCTGCACAGAAAAAGGCTGACCCAGGCCTCTGAAGTTGCCTAGATCCTGCCCTTTCCCAGTCCTGGAGATTGAGAGGCAGCTGCACCCCTAAGCGTCCCATTTTCAAACTCCAGTGAGTAAATCTGATGACATTAATTTTGTCTTTTAAAAAAAGTTCTCAATTGTTGTAAAGAGTTATACTTACGCATAATACTAGAAGTGGATTAGTCCATGCAGTTCCTGCCCTCCAGAAACTGACAGTACAATTAGTTTAAAATAAGAAAGATTAGTGTTTAGAATGGGCAGCAGTGAACATTATCTTTCAAACCAGAGCCCAGATCTGCGTGGGTGACAAAAGATGCATGCATAGCTGTAAGAAGCCTTGCCTTATGCTGGTCCAAATATCTTTCTTCCACTTTCTTTTTTTTCCTCTCTTTTTGTTTAGCATCATTACTTCATCTAATCTAAAGACACTCAACTTCCAGGTCTAGAGGTACTACTTGCTTTTGCTTTCCCTTTTCTTTCTTCTCTAGTATCTTTTCTTCTTCTTTTAAGAAGATTTTATGGTAAGTGGAAGAAACAGACTAAAAATAGTTTGAGAATTTTTGCATTATACAGTCAACCTTGTAAAAATACTTTGACTGCTTAGTTCACCTTATTTTCTAGATCAGAGTATAAATTTGTTGAATACCATAGAATGTACTTCACCTTTTTTCTAATCCCCTTAAGTGCTCTGCATGCACAGTGCCGTGCATATAGTCTTTTTCCTTTCTACAAACTTTAAATAACAGCATTCCTAAGTGCAGCAGTTGATTTGTGTTGTTCTTATATTCTTATTATTTTATGGATGTAACGCTCACATTCCTACAAAGATTTTAAGCTTCTCAAAGAAAAGCTTTTCTCATAGTCTTTCAGTAGTGCCTTTAATATTTGTTGCACCCCAGATGAAATTCAGTAAGTACTTCTTGCTTGAGAGGGCAGGACCATGTGTGACGGTATTTCTGGAACCCAACACAGTACCCTTTATATAATAAAACTGAAGAAATATTTGTTATATGGTCCTCTTTTGGAAAAAGAATAGTATGCATAATCCAACAAAAGCCAAAGACTTGAAACGCCACTGCAGGTGCACTGCAGGACATGTGGCCTCCTGAAAAGAAATGGCCAGTGGAACACAGCCAGCCCACACCTACCCTGCTGCTCTTTGGAGACCATGTCAGACCTTCCATCTCATTAGCATTTATGAATATGTATTGTTTATTGTCATCAATATACAACAACAGCAAAAAGCCTGTTCCAGACAATGTTGACATTAACTTAAGTTCACAATTTCTTCCAGACATCTTGCTCTGGGCAGCCAGATGGTAGCTTCATCTTCAGGTTGGAAAAAAAATTGATAGGCTTTGATTTCCACATACCTTTTTTGCTTGAGAGTCAATAGAGAGCTTGGAAGAAGATTTCTCTGGGAAAAAAAGATCTGGATAGGAAAATCAAAAGAAAATGGCTATACTTCCCAACATTGGAAGAAGCAGCAGAGGTATAGGTTCTAAATATTTAGTATCTACCACAAATGAAAGATAAATTCTCGTATTTAGCATTGGATACTTTTATTAATGGACCATTTATTGTAAGAGCTTGTATAATGTGAGTAAAATAGACCTAATCTCTGGCTTTGGAAAATTACTCTCAGAAAGCTCATTTACTGCATTTAATAAATATTTATTGAATCACTACTCTGCCATGCACCATTCTGGAAGCCAGGTATATAGCAGAATTTGTTACTAATATCTAATTACATTAGATGAGATCTCACAGAATTTACATTTTAGTGGGAGAGAGACAATAAACAATAAGTGAAGTGTATAGTGTGTTAAAGAGTGTTGAATAGTATGGACAGGTATTGGGAGAAGGGTTGGACATTTCATACGGTCATCTGAAAAGGACTCCCTGAGAATGTGGTTGCTAGAAGCCTGCCATCGAAGACCTCATAGTATAGCCAATGCAGGTAGGAATAGGTAGGCACTGAATTTATCTTGTCCATAAATATGTCCAGGGAAAAAGGATTACAGGTGGGGCTGAGGGCAGTATATCAGCATTGGTAATATGTGCTAGCATCGACCAGGGTGCTAGCCAAGGAGGAAGTGTCTGTGTGGGCAGGCATTTCATTATGATGGTATCATAGGGAAAATGAAATTGGAGGCGCTCTTCGAAGAAAAAAAGGCTAATGTAATCTGACCACATTGTAGAGTTTCTCTGGAATAATAATTTTCTCAGGACAGAGTGCCCTTTCCATGGAATACATTAGTTGAAACTTCTCAAACAGCAGTGAAGTAAATGCAGACAAGTCAGACTTGCCCTTCCACATTCCCAGTGAAGAGTCTTGAGGGAACTAAGCAGAACTGCCAGCAGACCAGCCCCTTGCTTCCTAGGAGGGGAATGCAGAAGTTAAGAGGCAAATGCCAGATCACCTACACCAAAAGAGACTAACACAAAACTGCTATACCATGTGTGCTCAATTTTCATGCTGCAAAGCCACAAAGGGCCAGAAAGTTCCCTCCTCTGTGCAAAATACTGTTCCCCAATCATCAGCTGATACCAGCCAGGTGTCACTTTTGTTTCCTATTACTGAGAGGCACATATTGTTGTGTAGCAAAGAAAGCACAAATCATCCAATAAGTTCATTTTTATTAGTAGCTTCTGCTTAATTAATGGATGCACCATGCTCCATCAATCAGTTTCTGTGCATTTGATCACTCCATGCTAATAGATGTTGTTCAAGAGATGTAGCTCTTATGCTTTAGGGAAAAAAATACCTGTGGTATCCTGCCTCTCAAGCCAAGAGAGTTATGTCTGACAGTGAAGCACTGCTGTGGCAATTCCTTTAAACCTGAGATGGTAATACAGAGGCAAGTAGTAGGTGATGACTTCAGAGCCTCTGCCCTTCAAAAATATGAACTTTGATTCAGTGGACCAGATGCTTGTTAGAGATAAATTAATTTAAAATATTAATATTAAATATTAAATTGTACATGGTAGAGTGAACTATAGTTTTTCTTTATTTAGAGAGTACATAATGCAAGATATATAGTCTCCCATGGGACACAGTGTGCTAGCATACTGAGTGAGGTTACTATATATTCTTAATGCTTTATCTACATTTAACTTCCTTTTTCAAAGTAAGGTCTAAGCCAGAACTACTATGTCTTTTTAGCATGTTTTGCTTGAGTGGGTCTTTAAAGTTTCAAAGTAATATCTTCCCCATTGGTGAATGAGATCTGCAAAAAAAATTTTAAATGTAAATAAAAGAAACCAGATGGTAAGGAAAATGTTTACTAAAAATTTATTTTATAAGAAAATAAACTCAATTTAAAAAGGACAAAAAATAGAACAAACATTTCCTCAAAGAAGATATAATAGTGGCTGTGATAGAATACATCATGTACCCCAACAAAAGGCATGCTCTTAATCTTAATTCACATTCCATGTGAGTAGGAACCCATTTGTAAGTGGGATCTAAGACATTGTTATTAGATAAAATGTGGCCCAATTAAATAAGGGTGGGTCTTCATCTGTATTGCTGGAAGTCTTATAAAGAGGAAACTCAGACCCAGTGAATCAGTAAAAAACACAAACAGGAAGAAACCAGGAATGAGAAAGAAATCCAGGATGAGACCAATGACACTGCCGTGTGATGGAGGGCTTCCTGTCTCTGGGACAATGGCTCCAGCAGAAAGGATGGCCTTGCTGACATCTTGATTTTGTACTTCTAGCCTTCACAACCATGACACAATAAACACTTGTTGTCTAGGCAACTCATTGTGTGATATTTGCTATAGCAGCCCTGGCAACCTAAGATAGTGGCAAACAAGTATATGAAAAAGTGCTTAATATCATTTATCATTAGGTAACACAAATTAAAAATACACCTATTAGAATTGTTCAAATCAAAGAAACTGATATTGGTGAAGATGTGAAGCAAGAAGAACTCTCATCCCCAGTGGGAATACAAACAGCGCAGTCATTTTGATAAACATTTAGTAGCTTCTTTTACTGTTAACAGTTAAAAACATTTTCATTCAAAGTTTATGAAAGTATATGTTTGCAATTTCACTCCTAGGTATTTACACAAGTAAACTGAAAATGTGTGTTTACATAAAGCCTATACATGGATGTTTAAATTAGCCTGATTCATGATCACCCAAAACTGAAAACAACCAAGTTGGCTATCAACTGGTGAATGGATGAGTATATCTGTATTATGGAAAACTACTCAGCAATTACAGAGAATAAGAGAATTGATTCATGCAATGATGTGGAAGAACCAATCATATTTTGGTAATTTTTTTCTGCTAAGTGAAAAAAAGCAGACCGTAAAGGCTACATTGTGGCAAATTCCAATTAATATGATATGATGGAAATGGGAAAGCCATAGGGATGGAAATAGACCAGAAGTCTGCAAGGGGATGGGAAAAGGGGAATAACTGTGTGGTATTGGGGGGATGAATACATGACTCTATATATTTGTCATAATCCATAGAATTGTACACAGCAAAGAGTGAATCTTTCACTCTTTGCAAATTAAAAAAAATAACTGGGATGTCAGGCAATCCCAGGGTGGAATGCAGACTGTGATGAATGAATCTAACCACATTGTGACATAATGAAGGGTGGGAGCCAAAGGAGCCAAATTTAGCAACTTAGGGAAAAATGGTGTTTTGACTGGATATTGTAAAGCTAATCGTGTTTTGACTGGACACTATTACTGTTTAAAAACTGTACTCTTATTGACAAATTTGTTTTCCATAAAGATATGGGTTAACAATTATGAAACTAATTTTCATGTATCTTGGATTGAACTAAGAAGTAAGTAAATTTTAGGTAATGAGAGATAGGTTTCTCCCTGTTGTAAAAAGAAGTTAAAATAAATGTGGTATGGTCAGAGATCTGGGTTCAATTCCCAGATCGTGCACATGCCAAGAAATGTGGTATGGAAAAGGGGACTAGAGTAATTCCTATGGTGGTGGACTAAAGTTGAGCATATCTGTATGAACTCATGTTTATTTTAACACATGCACAGATAGATAAATAATAAGAAAATACAGATATGTGTTTATGTATGGGTTAATATATACATACATATATCTTAGCCCTGTCAGCTGAGAAGGCTAAGAAGCAGTGATACCCCAGTAGCAATGAGCACACCCAGTGACCAGATCTTGGTTTCTAAATACCATTTTTAAGTAAAAGGAAGCAGGGCTTTTTAGAGAAAGAGTTGATTCTTCACCTGTACCAAAATAATACAAGATGACTCTAGAGTATCTTGTAGTGGAAAAAAAAAAAGTAAGGGAGTGCTCAAAAATAAATACTTTAAAAAGGATGCAGGCATGTCAAAAAGATACAGGAGTCAACCTGAAAGAGTTCTCAGGTCCAAAATTGAAACAATATGAGCAGCAAATAATGACAGTATTAGATTATAACTCAAATACTATGATAAATATCCATTAAGTATTAGTTGATATAAATAAATGATTGACTAAATAAACAGGGAAGAACAAATAAATCTTCTTCACAAAAGAATTCCAAATAATATAGGTAGATATTTTACCATCACCCCTCCAGGAGATGGAGCTTAATTCCCTTTTCCTTGAGCATAGGCTCTGGAAGTGACTTGCTTCTATAGAGTAGAACACAGAAGGTGAAAAATAGTAACTTTGCAGTGGAGAAACCTGGAAGCTATCACCTTAACTAAAAAAAAACTAAGGCTAACATCACTAGTGATAAAAAGAAATGTTAACTTCATGAACACCTGAAATAATGTGCACTTACTTTACTTCTCTGGTTTGTTTTCCAAAAATCCTTCCCCCCAAAAAACACTCTATAAAATAAAATTGAGGGACGTTCTATAAAATTTTTGTCCAGTACCCTTCAAAAACATCAAGTTCATGGGCCACAGCTGCTGGCAGTGGGGTTCAAGGATGAAGACCCAGGCTGAAAGGATTGAGACAGTGTCTCTCACTGTTCTTGCCACCACTGCTGAGACCTAGGTCTGCTCATCATCATGAGAGGAGACAGAACCCTGAATAAAGAAGTTTGGATCAGAAAGTATTCAGGGGCCATGCTAGCCAACTGTAGCCAATTGCATAGTCCTCCAGGAAGTACGGGCAATGAAGGTGCCTCAGCCTCCCCATGTGCCCATTCAAAATTGATAGAATGTTCTTATCTTCATTCTGGAGATGTACATAATCAGATAAGCTCTATATCTAATGCATATATGCTGAAAATCCAAGCTCCAGAAATGTAAGGTCAGGGGCCCATACTGTGCCTATGGATGAACACATAATCACTTGAGTTACTCACGCAGCCACATGATGCTGCCACGAGTCTGAAGAACATGGTAAACTACTTTTCAGAATTCTGCTATCTCTGTGGTTGCAGAAAAGGCTCCTTATATTTTGATTCTGGGTGTCAAACTTGTTATGCAACATATAATAGGAATTTCTCTTGGAACTGGGCCACTAATAAGTTTTATGTATACAAACAAAAGCATTTTAAATCAGGTTTTCCTAAAGGAAAGGTGCTCAAGATTCAGTGTGCTTGGTTACTGGCATTCTTAGCAGGATCTTCTGTTCTTTTATGCTACATCTGTCACTCTCAGTTACTCTATTACAGGTAGAGGCCCACTACACAATCACATTTTTTATATAATCATATATTCTAATTTTGCATGTACCTTACTTTATGTAGTATTCACTGCATTATGGTTCATTACCTTTCTGTCTCCTTGAGAGATTGAGTATTTTATCCTGATTTGTATACCTAGTGCCTTGGCACATAGCAGGTGCTCAATAAATTTTTTTTTTCAAAAAAAAAAAAGTCAAGTTCATGAGAAAGAAGGAAAGACCAAAAAACTATCAGATTGGAGGAGGCAAAAGAGACTTGACAAATAAATGCTATGTGGTATCATGGATTACATTCTAGAACAGAAAAGGGGCATTAGTGAAAAACTGGTGCAATTCACATAAAGTTGTAGTTTAATTAGTACTATTATGCCAGTGTTAATTTCTTAGTGTTGACAAATACAGCACAAGTTATGTCCTCATAAGATTGGGAGAAAACTGGGGCTGGGTGATACTGGAAATTTCTATACTATTTGAGCAATGTTTCTATAAATCTAAGATTGTTTCAAAATAAAAAATTTAAATAAGCAAACAAAATGTGTAAGTTCTTACAAACAACTCATTTTTCAAAAACAACAGAGAAATGTTATTGTTATAATGCCATGAGAGACTAGAGGAAGGTGAAAAGGAACCATTATTATGCCCCCTAATCTACAAACTTTGGTCCTCAAATCCAATCGCTTGCTCTCTATAACTTTAGATTTTATAACAGAAAAAAAGAAAAAACAAAAAACAAAATGGGAGAAATAAGAAAGAGAAAGAGAAGAAATAACAAATTAGAGTATGAATATAATCATAACTTTCAGAACTGTACAAACTTTAGATAATTTTCCTAACAAGCTTGAGCATTAATAAGGTTCAGAAAATAGAAATAATTCAGGTCAACAAAAACCTGGGACAGGTAGCTAGTTCAGAAGCTGTCTCAAATCTCTAACCCTGAAACTCCAGGGTCAACAACTACATGTATTACATACTGGCAAAGTTGTTCTTGCCAGACTATGCACTTGGTGATGATTCTATAATTATTACATTGAATAAGCACAAGCCATGGCATGTAATGACAAACAGCTTCATTTTCTTCTTTCACTCTTCCTTTAAATGTGTCCTGTTGGCCTAGATTTTCTGCCCTTGGATGAGAATGCCAACAAATTCCATGACTTCTCCAATCATGAATAGGTACTGAAAATTCCTATAATCACTTTAAGTCACAAAACACAACCTTGTTTCCATAAATAATCACATTTCATGTAATAATTAAAATTTACAATTGAGATATCTCCTCTTTTCTATTCTCACCTACTCTAGTTGGTTTCTTCTCTCTTACTTCCCTCAGCTGTTCTCCTCTTCCTGAATCTTGCTAACTGCAGCATGGCAGTTTTAAAGAAGGGGAAGAAGTGGAAAGAGGAGGGAAATTCTCATTTGACTGGTGTGACTGTGATGCAGCACCAGTGCTTTCTGGCCTTGGCAGATGTTTCAGATGACCTTTTCTCTTCTGGAATTTTTCATAGATTTGTGTGTGTGGTTTAGGGACCTTGAATTGGCCTTCTCTCCTGGATGGACTTTGTGACTCCTTCTCCAGCCACCAATCCCTTGAGGGTCTACTCAAGCTTGTTTCTGTTGAGCACCTCATCCCCCTCCAAGTAGTAGGGCAGGACCTGAGAAAACACCATCTTAGCTCTCCGTTATAAGTGATCCTTGCCTGTTTCACAGAAAAGACTCATGCATTCTTTGCACTCACAATTTCTGTGAGCACAGTTACTTCCAAATCACAACCTTTTACTTCACTGTCACTGAGCCACCTTAGCCAACCTTTCACTTCCTTGTCTCATGCAAGACACATAGGCTATTCTACTGTGATGCCAAACTACACTATGTAATTATGGGTTATTTTTCCAAGTTGTGTTTTAAGGTTCCTCTTTCTTGGCTTGAGGTGAAAGAGGAACCCTTCACGCTTTCCCCATGGTTGGATGCTACTCAGCACAACCACAGCTCTTCCTGAAATTCTCTTCCAAAAACTCTCCTCTAATCTCTAACTTCTAACCTTTTTAGACTCTGAATGTGGGTGAAGGATTTAAGAGTTATGAAGAGGATTCTTAACCATCTACCCTAAAAGATTTGATCTTGGTCTAGCACCGCATTTACTTCCTCCAAAATTTCCATTTTATTGTCTTGTTGGCTATATATGCTTTCTTTTTTCCTTCTTTGGATGGTTTTGACCTGCCTTCTGAGTTCTGTTTGTCCACAGAATAATTGCTATGCTTATCTCCTGGAATACTAGGTACTTTAAATCTGAATGGCTGGTTTGAAATTTTTTTAAATTCCAAACAGTAATGTTTAGAGCTTTTCAGGGCAGAACAAATCAGTGACAGCACCACCTGAAGAAACAGCATACAGCATGATTTTAAAAAAAAAGAAGAAGAAGATATACAGGAGACCCGGGTTCAATTCCTGGTCCATGCACGTCCCCAAAAACAAACAAGAAAAACAATTAAAAAATACGACAAGCAAACAAAAATTCAACAACTGGTGCTGCAATAACGGGATACTCAGATGGAAAAATAATGAAATGTGATCCCTGCTATACAGCATACAAAAAAAAAAAAACAGTAGAAAACCCTGTACAGAATGGCTTGGCTGTGTCTGGGGTTACATTTTGGCTTTTACGTGTTTGGCACCTACAGCAATAACAACATGGGCACTTACTCCTAGCGTCATCGACACTGAGCGGTGCTAAGCCCTCAATCCCCCTTCAGGGATAAACACTAAGAAGCCTGCTGAGAAAACTGTTCAGTAAACCCCAACACTAAGTTCACTTGAGAGAAAATCAGATTTTCTTTCAGTCCTTGAGCAGTGAAAAGGTGGCCCATTGTCCCCCTGTTTCCTTTCCGTAATGTGCGGAGAAATGCTAAGTCACACTGTCCAGTGAATGTGAGGCTCCATCATCAAAAATACAGAGCTCAACATTTTCTCCCTGATGTTCCTCCACGCTCATTTTATACTCTCCGCATTTTATTATGATGATGGCTATTAAAGGGTCTTACGTCCTATGTGGAAAGTGTGAAAAATAGCAGTCAGATTTGGAGTATAGCTTTATTTGTAATATAATAAAAAGTGTGCTGGGTGTTGTGATGATGGCTCAGAGGCAGAGTTCTCACCTGCTGTGCCAGCGACCCGGGTTCGATTCCTAATGCATGCCCATGAAAAAAAAAAAAACCGTGCTATATTATTTTATACATATTGTCATATACATTCATTATTACAATGAATATATGAACTTTTATATCAGCAGGACATATAGCAGGCCATTCTCCCCACTTATCTTTAGAGAGATTTCCCCCTCAAGGGACTGTATTAAGAGTTTTGTGACTTTGGGAAGAGAATATACAGATGGCATGAAGTTGCCTCATGCTTCCCTCACCTGCCACTCTTTTTGGGTTGAGTTGGGTTGTGTCATTTCCTCTGATGCTCACTAATGTCTCCTTAAGAATAATGACCCTATGATGTGGCACTGCTGAAATGGCTTTCCCAGGGCCAGAAAAAGATGATTCACACTTGACTTAGAAGCCTTTTCTGGAACCAGCTGGAACAAAAGACAGCAGTAATTCATTAAGGGGCTCCCAATGTGAGAAAGATGGTACATCACTAAGTCCAAACATTTCAATTAATGTGTTTACTAAATAGATGTGTGCATGTATGTCATATATCTGTATCTGCCTTGTAGGTATACATTTATCAGACACATACGGTATTTATACTTATACAGTGTGGGTGTGTGTAATGGTTTCAAGGGCAGAGATGTACCAAATTGGGTTCCTCATTTGTCAATTTTAATTACATAATGAGGTCAGTTGATGCTCTCCTAAGAAGACACCAACCTGAAAGCAGGAGTTTGGCTGAAATTGTGACTTGGCCGCCATGTAGGTTCCTGTTTCCAGGAATTACTGAAATCTTACTAAAACCAGACAAGTGTAGTCATCTTGTCCACATCTACTCCCACTACAAAGTTCAAGAAGCCTCTAGCCACCTGAGACATCAGTCATTCCAGCGGCAGGGCTTTCCACCTCTGCTCTGCAAAGACGGTAAACTCGGAGACCTTGTTAGGAAATTTGTCTCCACATTCCGAGAGAATGCCTTTTCTGCATGTCTTACATGCCTCATTCTACCACCCAGTTATCACATTCCTCCTTGGTTATGTGTCAAGCCACGCATTCATTTTTCTTAATCTTTTCTCAAAAATCAATTCCCTGAATCCCTTAATCATTTTTATTGATCTCTGTTGAATTTCCTCAAATATGATGGCACCTATCTGCTCCTGAGATATAGGGGCATTATACGTTGCTCGTCTTCAGTATTCAATGCTCAGCTTCAGGAGGGAACCATGCAGTATATAATATGGAGGGTGCTGCTCACTTTTGTGTCAAAGAGACTCCACTTCTTACCATTTTGTAAGACTCAAAAATATCAAATTATCACTGAGACCTAGCAACTTGCTTCTTACCCACATATTGTGTCTCCTGTGGTTTTTCCCCTAAATCAGATTCTGCTATGAACATGGCTTCAGTACTAAGAATCTGATGCATTTTCCAGGTCACATCTCTCTGGATTTCTAAGCCCACATATCTAATTTCACATCCATATCTCTTACTGCCCATCTCCTTACTAAACTGCACTGCATATCAGTTGAAAAATTCAGAGCTATTAGAATCAGAATAAAATGCAAATAATTTTCCAGTAGAAAAAACTCTTATTTTTTGCAAAAGTGACAAGTTTGTTGTGCTTCCAGAAAATTTATCTGATAATATCTGATAAGCAGTGGAGAAAACTTGTTAAGTGATTTTAGTCTCAGATTCATTGTTAGGCCACAGGATTTCAGGACCTTGGAGAAGGGGTGACTGACATTCCAAAGCCCACCTCAGGGGAAGGATTGATGAGAGGCCGTACATAATGATAGCTCTTAACATTTTTGAGTTTATAATGTGCTGGCCACTAATCTAAAATCTTTACACAGATCTCCTTTAATCTTCAAATCAAACATCTGTGAGAGACATGATTATTAGGCCTATTTTTACAAATGCATAAACCGGGCACAGAAATGCTAAAAGGTGCTCAAATTTAGTCTAGCTAGTTAAGTGGCAGCGTGAGATTCAAGCCCAGGCAATCTGCTGACCCCCTGCAGGCCTACTCACGTCTTAAGTGTCAGAAATGAGTCCTTGTTTGGAAAGTATAGGTAATCTCAGTCAGAGGATCCATGAGCGATCTACCCAAGCCGTGAGTAACAAAATGTATTTGTGAAATTTTCTTTGAAAGTAAAATTGCCAAGACTGTTATCCAATCAGGATTGTTCAGGGAAGCAGACAATTCTGTCAGGACAATCGGACACTTTTATGCAATTTTAGATAAAGCTTTTCTTTGATTAACTTCTTACTAAAAAACAATTTTGAAAAAGCACATAATACTTTATCAAGATCTTTTAAAAAATTCTATACTTGACAATTGACTCTCACCCAAAATAATATTCTTAAAACCATTTCAGATCCTAAAAACCTGTCTTTGGGAATTTTACCTCAGATATGTACATCCAAGTTCTTTACCACTCATTTGTCCAGATCAATCCAGGAGAAAAAACAGACATGTACTTAGAAAGGGTTATTCCAGAAGGAAAGGCAATTGGTCATACATTCTTCTCAACCTCCAGCAACCCTTTGGCCTCCACTAGACAAGCAGAGCAAGTCTCCATGCCCCAATTACAAGAGTGGTGGGCTCAGCTAAGCTAATATCAAATCTATATTCATCAAATTTTCCCCTCGTTTGTATCACTCATTATGTTTGATGAAAAGTAGTATCTCACGGGGATTCAATTTATGTTCCAAGGGGCATAAGAACCATTCTTAAAATATGATCGATTCCTGCAATGAATTATTAGTGGCAAGCTCTGGTCAGGTCTCTTAGAACTGTTCCAAGGAACTAAAGATGGATTTCCAATTCCTCACTCCCAGAGTTGAGAGGCCTACAGGAATGAGTTTTTTAATCTATGACTTACTGCCTGTTCCTAAGTGATTCTGGCTGTGTCAATAAATTTGTTCACAGCTCTAATTGTGTTAATGAATTGAACATAATTAAACTTACAACATGTCATGAGTTTCTTCTGGCAGAACTCAGTAGATTTTTCAAAAAAGATCTCTGTAGGAAAACAAATAAATGTAGTGTACAGCTTCTGCCATCACCGTATAGTCTCTGTGGAAGAGGGATTGAAAGAAGGGGTTCTGGAATTGGCTTTATGAAGAATATTCCACTCTATATAAAGTTTTATTCAATTTGCAATGAATGACCTGTCCTTTGATTAAGTTCCCTAGATTGCGAGTGCCTTTACAAGGACATTTTCCTTATTTTGTATCCCCAACACTTAGTAGAGGGCCTACCTACTGCATGAAACTGTATGGCCATTTGGGGTGTTGGACAGGAAAGGGTACCAATACATTGACTGGTCATCAACAATGTACCAGTCATTAGGCTCAGTGCCATAACATACAAAACTGTGCTAATCTGCACAAAACTCATTGAAGATGATACAATTATCCCTATCTTATAGGTGAGAGAGCTAAAGCTCAAACGAACTGAATAATCTGAACTCAAACTCAAGTACGTGGGAGACATGGGATTCAAACTCACGTCTGTCTGACTCCAACCTGCTCCCTTCATGACACCATGCTGTCCACAGAAAACGCCTGTGGAATAATTGAGGTTGCTGTGCATGATTATTCTGTAAATCTACAACTTCTCTAATTAAAAAAAAAGCATGGAAGTTAATAGTTCCTTTCCCCTAATTCAGAAATGCAAACTAAATGTTGTTTAATGGCCTAAAAAAAACACAGTAGGGAAAGAAGCAAATTGCCAAATCATATGCGGAATAATCCCATTTTTCGTTATACGTGCACACACATATGTCTTAAAAAAAAGCTATCAAGAGTTCTCTCTAGGCACCAAAAAACTTTGCCTAAATGATATGCCCTTGCTTAAGTCGATTAAAAAAATAATAAGATTAGTAACTGAGAAATGTTCGCAGCTTTTCTTAAGACATTTTACTTGCATGTTGCCTTTGAATTGAAGAGCCATACCTTGCATTTCTTCTCTGTCCACTGCAGTGCAAGGCATGGGACCTGCACACTGTGAATGTTTAATAAGTGCTTATAGGTGGCAAATGTTTCATTTGAATTACTGCTTTATGGGATGCTCTCAAAAGAGCAGTGCTTTTAGCTTACAAGACCTAAGAGCTTGGTTTTTGACAAATAAGGAAAAAGAAGTCAAGACCTAGACAATATACATTACTTATGGTCACTATAAAAGAGAAATAAAAACCCTTCTGGTTTAGTCAGAAGGTTTATGTTCTCTTTGATTTTGCTAGAATCAGTCACATACACACACACACACACACACACACATCCTACAGGGATTATTAGAGTGTTAGCCCTTTTCCTAAGGGCGAAAAGCCTCAGAGACAGGGAGAAGAAGAGAAGAAGTAAAGAAGCAAAGGGTCTAGATATGTGGTGAACAAGATCTTGATATTTTCAGTTTATAAATTCTTATTCCAGTCTTATAAGAGCATCCCCATGAAGAGGGTGGAGATGTTATTATTATTATTCCCAATTCATAGATGAAGAAATAGAATAATTGAACACTAAAAATCCCAACCCAAGACAGGCTGGTTCACTTGCCCCTCTGAAGGGCTACCTGCCACGGCTCATCCACTAGGAAAGCACGATGTGTCCCCCAGGCAGGATAGATGAAAAGGTGCAGAGGGGTGAGGAAGATGCCGGGTCCAGCTCCTTCAGAAAACTTACACCAAGAGAGCTGGGGCAGGGTGGCATGAGCACAGGCACCTCTGAGTATTGGGAGAGACAAAAAAAATGAGAACGTAAAATGCATAATTGAGGGCAGATCAGATGGCAAAACAGCTCAATTTGTCTAAGGAGCCCAAGAGAAATGATACAAATTAGACAAGTAATCAATAGCCTTCAGATAGCCAAGTGACTGCGGCTGAACCCAGATCTCCAGCCCGTTTCCTTCTGTCTCTGAAAAGATTCCTTTTGTAGAAGCACAAAATGATGCTTTTACCACTGTTTAAAAGAGTGAGAAACTACATTTGGAGAACTTGTAATAATATTGTTTCTTAATTAATTTTTCAAGTATAATTTTTTGCATAAAGTATATGTGAAGAGTTAGTTCAACAGTTTAGCTGGTGACCATTGACTATGAGTGATAGCATGACACAAGTAGACACTCAATAAATGTTTTGATGAATTTTCGTCCTATTCTGCCTGGGGGACACATCGCGCTTTCCTAGTGGGGCTGCTCTTATAAGACTGGAATAAGAATTTATAAACTGAAATATCAAGATCTTGTTCACCACATATCTAGACCCTTTGCTTCTTTACTTCTTCTCTTCTTCTCCCTGTCTCTGAGTGCAAATCCTTTTGCACTATTTAGCTTAGTAAAGAAGTCAGATAGAACCCAGGAAAGTTAGATCGAACTTATGCTAATTTGATACATGCATAAACCACATGGAGGAAATGCAGAGAATGGAATCATGATAGAAAAAAATTAGTCTGAAGCTGACTCCCAGTAAAACAGGTTCCAGGGTAAGTGCACACTTGGCGCTACTCCAGCAGCTTCAGAGATATCTGGAGTCCAGAGGCTGGGAGCTCCTCAAGAGCCAGACCTGTGACATCCGGGGTGGTGGCAAACTGGCAAAGCAGCTCTCACTGCAGTCTGCCTAGAGGAGAGAGGATAAGAAGGAGAGCCATACCATAGGAGCCAGCATCAGCTTCTAAAACTTCCTTGGAGAAGCGGTGCTTGCCCTCCCAATGAGCCAGACAGACACACTAAGTTTAAAGTAGGTGAGTGGGAATTAGTTCCCAGAATCATTATGGCAGACAGAAGAATGACCCCTGGAATACGTCTGTGTTCTGATCCCTGGAATCTGTGAAGATGTTATACTGCAGGAGAAAGAGGAATTAAAGTTGCAGATGGCATTAAGACTGCTAATTAAGACTTTAAAATCCAGAGATGAACCTGGATTACCGTGGTGGGCCAGTGGAATCTCAAGGGCCCTTAAAAGTGGAACAGGAGGCAGCAGAAGAGTTAGCAACAGAATGATGTGATGGGAGAAAAGACTTGACTGGCCACTGCTGGCTTTAAAGATGGAAGGAGGTAATGAACCCAGGAATGCAGGCCACTTCTGGAAACTGGAAAAGCCAAGAAAAAAGTTCTTCCCTAGAGCCTCCAAAAAGGAATGCAGCCCTGCTGACTACTTCGATTTTAGCACAGAGAGATCCACATTTGGATTTCTGACCTCTAGAACTTTAAGATAAAAAACTAGTTTTAAGCCACTAAATTTGTGGCAATTTGTTATTGTAGAAATAGGAAAGAAATGTAATCATGCATCTCCTATGTGTCTAGTGCTTCTAGCTTTTTTAGATTCTTTCATCTATGTGAACATATATGATCTTTATAATCTCTGGATAAGACAGAGGCCCCAAACTTACAAGCTTGTGATGCTGCTCAGGTGTTGAACTGGACTCAGACTTAGGCCTTATTTGCTTGGCTGAAAGGAATTCTTTATTCCTATGTAGGAAATCCTAATATCTTGTGGAACCAGACCCAGACCTTTGGGGAACACTGAGGGACTTCCTTACATAGTTTGAATGGCCTTTTCCAGGTCAACTAGGGAAGAGAGGCAATGGGAACCAAAGGCTTTTAAGCTCAGTTCACTGTCAGTTTCTCTGCACTAATGCCATATTAGAGGCTGCTGGATAGGTGTGGTGTGCAGAAATTTGGCCACCATGGCCCTCATGCTCTGATGTTATGTCTGTGGATATGGCAAAAAGAGACATTGCCATTATAATTAAAGCAACTAATCAGTGACATTAAAAGAGTGAGATTATCCTGGCTGATCATGGCAGGCTCAATATAATCACATTAGTCCTTAAAAGCAGAATTTTCCCCATGGTAAGAGCAAAGAAGGAGACAGAGAGATGCATTAGAAGGAGATGTGCAAGGGATTTGAAGCCCAAGAAGGACTCAACCCACTGTTGCTGGCGTGGAGATGCAGTGAGACACATGAAGACTGACAGAAGGAAGTGAATTTGATAACAACTGGTGAGCTTCCAAGAGGAACCTGAGTCCCCAAATAGGAACTAGAGTCCTGGCAGACACCTTGATTTTTGCCCTGGGAAATCATAAACAGAGAATCCAGTTGAGCCATGATGTGCACAGACTTCTGACCTACAGAACTGTGGGATATTAAAAACCATCAGAGGTATGGAAAAGCTGGCTCAAGGGTATATTTGGGGGACAGTAATTGCTCTGAACATTCCCAGCATCATACTGTCCTCATCTGGAGTTTGGAGGTTACTCTTCTTCTAGTCTGGTCCAAGAATGGGGATCCAGATGCTAAGTCTAGCCTGGATTTCAATAACTTCTCTTCCTGAAACCTCTAGCTAAGGTTAAAGAAGGTAAATTCCAGGACTGGGCCAAGTTAATACTTCCCATGGGCTATATCAGGCTGACCCCATAGGCAGGGGACAACTGGATGAGTAGCTGGTGCTGGAGGGTGGGGTGGATGGCGGGTAGGGGACAGCAGCCAAGGATGACAGGGCTCTGACTACCAACCTTTCATCCCATTCACTCATTTTTGCTAGTTCTGTTTTGCTACAAAGCACACCAGGGTAAATAAAGTCCATAGAAGAAGAATTTTCTACTTGTGCAGAATCAGTTAGTGGCCTTGGATCTGTGAGCAAATGGCAACTTGTGAGCCTAAATGGGGTAGACACTCTAAGTAGATGCTAGGTCAATGCTGCAGGTAGATGCTAAGCAGTGGAAATGATGACTCGGACACCTACAGTGACTGCAATAGCAATGTCCTCGCCAAGATGACTGAGGCTCACTTCCCACACAAGCCTATTTCATCACGTCTGAAGAGCGTGCACTCCTAGGGTTAAAGAACATGCCTCTGAGCTTTCTCTGCCACTTCCTACTCTACAATTACACAAGTACTTGATGAATTCTGTTTTATAATGATGGTGAAGAGAAATAAGACAGTAGAGATTTCAAGGCCGGAAGTCCACTGGTGGGGAAAGTCTTCAAAAACATGTGTCTGACCACCACCCAAATGCCTGGGAGCTGTGCTCAGATAACACATTTATCTGCAACACTAGAATAGATTGGTAAGAATCCTCTCTTTTGTATAGGAGATAAAATCAAAAATGGGGTGTTTTCAATAAGACAGCTTTGAAACAAAAATTGGGCAAGTGGACCAGAAGTGGAGAGAAGACCCCCAACAGAGACAGGGACGGAGAAGCTTGGGGAATATCTGGGGACCAGCAAATACCCCAGACATGCCCAGAGTCACATACTCCTCACAATGGCACAGGTCTCAGTAGAAAAAAATGACAATTTTCATAACAACACTTTGTGTTGAGATTCTCCTTAGTTTCTTTGGCTAGACTTGAGAAGGCAGTAAAACCAGCACTAGCCCTGGAGGGAGGAGGATGTGAGCTTGAGTTTGGGTTCCATAGCCCATCAATGACATTTCTATCTCAGCTGAGAGACTGTGAGGATTCTTTGGAGAATATCTGTGAAAGCACTTGCAATGTGCTCCACAAGTGTTAGCGGTGATTGCATCTCTGCATTCTGTTATTCCTTCTCTGCTGTCTTTGAAAGCCTTGGAGGACAACCAGAACAGGTGTCCTGTCACGGAAAATAGTGTAAGTTTTCTCCCACCTTGGGCAAAGAGGCTGCAGCAAGGAAAATTCTGCCAAATGACCAGCAGCCTGAAAAATGGGCCCTTCGTGGGAACAGTATTTTATTCGTGTTTACTCCAAGGGAAGTTTCTTTTTCTATAAATGAGATCCAGTCTGTCACCTTCGCTCAGGCGTCCTGCACTCATTGTCATGTCCGTCACACATATGGTACCTGGCAGGGTGCACCTTTACTCCAAGGCCCTTTCTGGAGAGCATCTGCTAACCCTGCCAGCCTGATGCCTTCCAACCTCAGCATCACCTTTTCCCAGGTTTCTTGCTGAATCAACCAATTATCTCGAATAGTCTCTGACTGCTTTGAACTATGTCTTGTTAAAACATGGGTGGATGGGAATCTGGTGAAGCCCAAAAGTCCCTCTAAGAGAACCAAGCCTCCTAATACAGCACTGATGCCTGAATCTCCTCTCTCCTCCATTTAATGTAGTTAGAGGTCTTAGTGCTTAAGTTTTCAATCTGACTTCTGGAAGAGTCCTGGTAGAGATTCTGAGCAGTGTCTTCACAGAGGCATTCCTCATGACATTTTCTCCAAAATTGTCCCACAACCTAAAAGCTAAAACACAATTTCCTTTGAAAAAAAAAACTAATATCTGCCTCTGAGCTGAAGAGATCAATGATATACCACAGATTATATTTCCTTTAACAACTGTACCTCAGCTCACAGAATTCTTATGACAGTCCCGATGCCTGTACCTCAAAGAGTCAAATAACCACATTTAAGTTTCAACAGCTCTTTGGCCAGTTGCTGATAGAGTTGAAATCTCTTTGAGACGATAAGATATCTTTACTTTCCCAAGGAAGGCTGTCATGGGGTATCAGGAACTTTTGCGTGTCAGGTGGAGAGAGGAAGAAGAGAAATTCTGCTATCTACAGACACTCCTGTCTAGTGACTTGGCATTTACCTTCTTCAGAGTTGTTGTTATGCCCTGGATTCCAGATATAAATTTTTGTTTTAAGTTTCTATCAAGGGTGGTGTAAATGCTAAGTGGAAACTTAATATTAAGTGAAGTCAACAAAAACAAGTTTTATATAATACATAAAGGACTTCTATAAGCTCCAAAGTGGCCCTTTGGACATTATTTATTGTTTATAAGTGAAATAGTCCCATTGGTAAAGTACCTTTGACTGCCGCTGGTGTTTGTACTTCAATCCAAGAACCATTCTGGTTTGTTACCGTTGATTGCACCAAGCAAGGCCATCAGTCAATTCCTCACACAACTTTCCTGAAACTTTCCACAAGCGAAAACTTTGTCCAAAAAACACAAAGAAAACTTGCATTTTAAAGGCGATGTCTGCCATAATTATTTGCCAATTGCTTTGATAACCCAGTTGACATCATTAAGGGAAGGAAGAAGAAATACACACCAAACAAGCTTTTCTCTACATTTGAACAATGTCTTCTGACCGAATGGATTATTTTAAGTTTGCACACCCAGTGTAATTAGTGCATATGGTCCAGCTGTGAAGAAATAGCTGCGGACTCCTAACTTATTATTAATTAGGCTCATTAAAATGCAAGTAAGAGAACGTTGCCTAGGTAAACAACACCTTATGTCAAAAAGTCATTACTTGACAAGAGCTAGTCTTCCCTAACTAAAGTCATTACCGATATTTTGTGGAGGCTTTTTTTTAAGGCACCGTGGGTGCCAGTTAACTATTTTTGACTGACATCAAGGACAGACGTGCAGAGCTGGAAGGAGCCAGTGGTACAGCACAGCAATTCTTTTCACGTCATTTCAAAATACGTCTGGGGGAGGTTAAAGGTTGACAGCCCAATGACAGGCCTTCTTCAACTGCCGTAGTGTCACAGCAGGAGCATGTCAGGAAAATTTCCTAGGTCCCTCTGAATTTCTTACATGTTCACATTTCTTCTCCTGTCTCAAAAGTGGGGAGCGATTGGCAGCTTTGTGACAAACACCTGGGAAAGAAAATTGCGCATTATCTCTGTTAGGAATCCGGGGGTGTTGAGGTGAAAAGACACCTGAGCTCCACTGGGAAATCGCTCCTGATATTTTGCCAAATCAGAGGGGAGAGCAGGTTATACCAGACCAGAGACGCATCAGACACTGGCCCTATGTCCTATATTTTTGGGCACTTTTCCAAGGGAGTATATACATGAGCGGGTGGTCTCTGGTCTCTGGAAATGCAGTTCCACACCTTGCAAGGTAGAATTAACTCAGCACACTTGGTGGAGGTCTTCCCAATCTGATAGGAGTGTGAGCCCACAGGCTCCACAAAAGCAAGGTTTTCGGTTTAAACTCTGGGTTTCCATACCTGGGCTCTGGAGAGCACCTGACTTCATGGTCAGACCCTGTAGTTAGGCTTTTCAAAGGCCTAAGGGGCTGCTCCCCAAGCATAATCTTCTCTCTAATGTTCTTTCTTTGAGGGCAACAGAAGCAGCGCACACATGCCCGTTGATTTCTGGAGTTCTAGAAATGTTTCCCTGTCTTTAAAAGTCTGTGCACGGTGGACATATAAATCACTGCAGGATGCAGGCTGAGGTATAATGGATCAAAAGCGGCTATTGACAGATGCTGAAATGAGTGTCTACCTTTAACACTGGGTCAATTGATAAGTGTCTGACCTAGACTTTTGACTGACATGAAGAGCTGTCAAGAAGGAATCTTCTTTGCCAGTGCTGACTCTGAGGCAGGAAGAGAGGAGAGAGAAGAGGGACACCCTGTGCTCCCAGCACCTGTGCTGGAAAGAAGGGATTGAGGGGCACAGTTAAATCGAAGCGTTCTGAGAATGGGTCTCGAAAGAATTAAGTTTGTCTCAATCAAATAGAACATTGCCACTAATATTCCCATTCCAAAATTATTGTAGGAAAGTCAATAAATGTAAAGCAAAATTCTCCCGGATGATTATCTGGGAAAATCTGCGGCCATATAAAGAAATGCACACTGGAATGTTAGAGAAGTCCAGAAGCACCCCTAATCTGTGCTATTCTTATTTTAACATTTAAGGATGCGAGAATATTGTTGGGGGCAAGGAGAAGGTTGTGGAGTGTACCTTATTTTTGAAAAAAAAAGTATATTTTCATCCATTTAATCTCCCAGAGTTATTTAATTTAGATGCCTTTGCATGATAAAAGCTGTAATTTTAAATTTCAAATTTTCACTGTTCAGCTGTTGTGATGTATCTTGACATAAAACAAGTTTCAAATGCTAAGTCCTGGGGCTGCCAAAACCTGTCCTGTCCCTTGTTGAGTGGCTGGTGCCGCTGTGCCATCAGAAACACGTCTTCCCAACTAAATAGTGTTGTTTGGTTTACTAAAGCTGTTTGGAATGTAATATAGTAGAAATGTACTGGATTTTACCAGTGGGGATTTATTGGCTTACAAGTTACAATTCTAAGGCCAGGAAAATGTCCAAATTAAGGTGTCAAAAGGACGATAACTTCTCTGAAGACCGGTTACCAGTGACTCCTCTGTCAGCCAGACATATGGCAACGTCTCCTGGTCCTTCTCTCCAGGGTTGCTCTGCTTCAAAGTCTGGCTTCTCTGAAGGGCTAAGGTGCTACTCCCCAGGCATGAGCTTCTCCATCTGTGGCTTTTTCTCTCAACTTCTCTGGGTGGGTGTTTCTTTTTGAGTTTCTCTGAATTTCATCTCTTATAAAGGACTCCAGTACAAGGACTAAGACCCACCCTGAATGAGGCAGGTCATATCTCAATTGAAATAAACTAAACAAAAGGGTCCCATACACAATAGGTCTACACCCACAAGAATGGACTTTTCTGGGGTATGTAACAGCTTCAAACCACCACATGGGGGGTAACGGGCTTTCACAGTGGTATTATCATCATCACTTTACAGATGAGGAAACTGTCTCACAAGAAATTAGGTAACTCACTCAAGGGGACTCTGTAGTTTCTCTTTAATGTATTTGGTTAAAGAAGCTATGTAAAAGGGAGAGTTTGGGGAAGACAGTTAATATTTGAAGCTAATTGCTAAGAATTATTCAAGAAGATTTTGAAATGCTCTGTCATGACTTTTCAACTAAAAGATAAGACCAAGCAAGGTTGGATGTTTGTATAGAATCATAGATGTCTAAAGCTGGTAATAAGACCATGAGAATTGTGATGTTGGATCTACTGTTAAAACTATGTTTAGTCTAAAAGTGCCACACCAATGAAATACCTACTTTTATTCCTAATGTAATACTACTAGATAGATGGTGGAAGGCTGCTTACAGATATTCCACACATCTTCATGATATTCAGAAAACAAAAGCATTACCTAGATGAATTAGCATACTCTAAGGAATACCTAAAACAATGAATTGGATATAGTCCCTTCATGCATGGTATAGGTATCCTGTACTTCATTTCATTTATTCACTATCAATAGTGAATTTATTAAGCATTTATGTTTTCAGCCAACTAACAAAACGTAGATATTTTAAAAATGAGAACGGTATACTTTCTAAGCTCACAGAGCTTGGGGTCTAGATGAGATTCACTGACCTATAAACAATTAGCACAATAATGTGTGATAGTTGTTATGATGGGGTTATGTGCAGAATTGGGGATGGGCCATAGGTTGCTCAAAGGAGAAGTTTCTATCTGAGACAGAGACAGTAAGGTGGAGAGAACCTTTAAAGGTGAGTGTGAAAGATGAATAAGTGACCCCCAAATGGATAAGGGCTGGGAGTCAAGCGCATAGAAGAGCATTCTATGTGCAGACGGCCAAAGCGAGAGTTGTGACCAGAGAGGTGGGGAAGTGCACAGCTGTGTCATTTTGGTCACCTTACACACATTTATTCACCCTTTCGGTAGTGACTAGCCTGGGTTTTCATTTGGGGAACTTACTTTTTTTAACTTTTTTAATTGTATAATATAACATATATACAAAACAAAGAAAAAACAAAAGCATAGTTCTCAAAGTACTCTTCAACAAGTTGTTACAGAACAGATCCCAGAGTTTGTCATGAGCTACCATATGATCCTCTCAGATTTTCCCTTCTAGCTGTTTCAGAAAGAAAGAAATGTTTATTTGTTTATTTCCTAACTGGTTCAAGAAGATGAGGACCAATGTGTTTCTTTGGGGGTAGGCTAGGAGGAATAAATATATTTTTTTATCATCACAATCGACTTTTTTTTTGTGAAAAATAACATATGTACAAAAAAGCAATAAATTTCAACACACAGCACCATAATTAGTTGTTGAACATATTTCAGAGTTTGACATGGGTTACAATTCCACAATTTTAGGTTTTTACTTCTGGCTGCTCTAAGATACTAGAGACTAAAATAAATATCAATTTAATGATTCAGCAATCATATTCGTTTGTTATACTTTATCTTCTTTATGTAACTCCACTATGACTTTTAACATTTCTATGCCACACTTTAGAGGTGGTTGGGCTATGGCCATTCTAACTTTTTCATGTTGGAAGGGACTGTCAATAATATGGGGTAGGGAGATGGAGTTAGTCAATGTTCTGGAGAGGCTGGGCCCTCTAGGTTTCAGGACTTTACTGGTCCAGGGACCCATCTGGAAGTTGTAGGTTGCTGGAAAGTTACCTTAAAAAAAGTTACCCTAGTTCATGGAACCCATGTGGAATCTTATATAATGCCCTAGGTGTTCTTTGGGATTGGCTGGAATGTTTTGGTTGGGGTTTGGCAAGTTATGATAAGTAGCAGTGTCTAACAGAAGCTTGCATAAGAGTGACCTTCAGAGTAGCCTCTCAAATCTATTTGAACTCTCTCAGCCACTGATACTTTATTAGTTACACTTCTTTTCCCCCTTTTGGTCAGGATGAATTGTTGATCCCACAGTGCCAGGGCTGGACTCATTACTGGGAGTCATCTCCCATGTCGCAGGGACACTTTTACCCCTGGATGTCATATCCTTTTGGGGACTTCTTTGTACTCAACATCTATGTAGATCCAAAGAAATGAACTCATTGGCAGCTCCAGAGATGGCATACAACTCACATCTGGAGAACTGGATCATTTCACAACCACAGTGATGGGCATGTGGCCCTGTTGGAGCCAATAAGATGTTGTAGGATACCAAGGTAGTTTTTTCCTTGCTCTTAAAGCTGCAATAGTATGAAGCAGATGCTCCCGTAGCCTTTTTACTACCATGAGAAGAGAACCCAGCTAAGAAGCCGACACAGAAGAACTAGAGGTGAAATATGGATGCGGAGAAATTTAAGCCTTTATACCATGCTCTACCTGATATCTACCAAGGGGTTTTCAAGTACATGTTTTTTTTTTTTTCCTGTTTTAAAATAAAAAATCCTAACTGTTTCAGGAATTTAAGGACCAGTTGTTTCTTCGGGGGGAGGCGAGTGACCCTTCAAAGAGTTTGGGAGGATGTGACATATAGGAATGAAGAACCAACAAAAGACTTAAACCAGCAGAATGACATGGTCAGATTTTTATCTGGAAAGATTGTGGCAGTGTACAAGTTGCTGGAAGGAGAAGATCCTGGAGTTAGGGAGGCCAGTTAAGAGCTTAAGCTAAGATCTGAGGTTGGAGAGGAGAAACCTCATCAGCAAGAACTATTCTATTTGCCCGACCATGTTCTATTTTTCAAGTGTATTACAATCCCTGATTCATACCGTGCCCTTCATCTGCTCCTCTTTGAGGAGACCAAGAGACTAGAAGCTAAACAACTCTCTAGGCATGTGGTCTCCGGGTACCCATGGAGGCAGACTCTCATGAAAACCAAGCCAAAAAGCATAGTTAACCAAAGATTCAGTGTGTGTGTGTGTGTGCGTGTGTGAGTGTGTGTGTATGTGTGTATGTGCAATAATCGAAAGGGTAGAGGGCCATGCCAAGAGACACATTTCAACTTTCATTTTATTTTTCCCTTTTGAATACTCTGGTGATGTGTGCATATTGGGAGCTCTCACATGAAATTATTTGGAAGACTCCCCAAGAGGAAAACTTTGAAGAACAAGATAGTCACTGCCCCCAGAAGGCCAGCCTACTCTGAGCTGCAGCACAAACTTGGAGACAGACAGGGCTGGAGGGGTGGGTCTGGGGGTCTTCCTGAGTCCTCTTCTACCCGTCTCTAAAATTGTGATTTGTTGACGGAAAGGCCAAAAGCACAGAAGGCGGGAGTATAAAAACTAGGGTGGACAATTCCCAGGCTTGATATGGGCAAGGGGGTTGGGGCACCCTGGTCCTGGAGGTTTGGGGTCACTGGAAGGCCTGTGCTGAATAGCTCCCATCGCCCCATCATCACTCTCTGCCCTCTGCTCAGAACGCTGGCCTCTGTGGATGGCAGCAAGGGGCCTCAGGGCCTTCCAGCTTCTGGTTGGGGCCTGTCAGCAGAGAATTCCAGCCGAAACCAAGGTAGGAGGAGAATAAAGCCACCGTATGAGTTTTCTGCTTCTCCATGAGTCACTACAGGCTGTCTGTGCCTCTCCACAGAAGATCACATTTCCTCTCACTGAGGACAACTCTATCTGACTGTCCTTTCTTCAAGATTCCAGGAACGTCTCTCTTCCTTGACCTTTTGGGCCCAGGAGTGGTGACAGTTATACAACTGCTAGTTTCTTATTCTTGAAGTATCCTAGTTATTCCTACAACCTGGCCATAACCTTGTGAAGTGTTTGTTGGTAAATAAACCCTCCTTGAATATCCTAATTTGAGCAGAACACCTGTGGGGTCCTGTATCATACAGAATCCCAATACATCTATCGCTGCATATTCCCAAGAAATGTACTTTGCCTCCACTTGAAAATCAGGTGGGTTTTGGAGTTAAAAAAAAAAAAGGCCAATTCCTTTCAGTAACGCAGGAGTTAGCAAAATCCCAGTGCCCCTATTTTCAGTGTGTATGATTCTAGACAATCTTGTCGTGGTTTTTCTCTTTTTAAAAATTTCCTCCTATACTTTTTATTTGGTGCCCACTGGAATTTTATATACACTCTTATCTAGTACAATTCTTACAATAGTACTCTAAAGTAGGCATTATTTTCATTTCCATTTTGTGGATGAAGAAATTGAGACCATACTTCATACCTTACCTGAAGCCACACAGAAAATTTCAGAACTTTGAATGTAGCCAGTGACAATGGTCCTGAGAGTCCTGGGTAAACCTGGCAGTCTGTGAAAGTGGCAGAGGCTGGCGTGACCCACAAGGCATTCTAGGGTATCTTTTACGTTTGGTTTTACAAAATGTAAGGAGTCCTAAAATTCTATTTCTCATGGAGGGATAAGTGTATGACACCCCAAGACGAGGCGTTTCAGGGAGGCTTGCTTATCCAGTTGTCCACCTGCACTGACTTTTAATCTCACCCAGAGTAAAAAAAGTCCTTATAATAGCGCGCAGATACTGACTGCTGCCCATAGCCTCTTTGGGTTTATCTCCTCCTACTACTGCTATTTTTCCCTGACCACCCTGACCTCCTTACTATCCCTCTGACATGTCAGGCTTGGTCCTGCCTTCTGGCCTCTCTACTGGTTGCTCTTTGGCCTGGAAGACTCTACCCACAGATATTCTCAAAGCTCATTTTTCCCCTTCTTTCAAGCTTTTGCTCAAAGGTTCCCTTCTCAGTGAGGCTTGCCCCGATCACCTATTTTGAACAACTACCTCCTTCCCTGCATTCTGTACTCCCAGTCTCCCTTATTCCGCTTTATTACTGCCCATAGCAGCAGTCCTGCCGCAGTGTGTACTATCTGTCTCCCCCAAAGGAGCGGAAGCTCCATTTGAGCAGGGATCTTTGCTTTGTTCATGGCTATACTCCATATGCCTAGTCAGTGGCCAGAACAAAGAAGTTACTCCAAACTATTTGTTGAATGAAAGAATGAATGGGGGAAAGAGGAATAGAAGAGGAGGTCAGAGAGATGACAGGGGCTTTTAAGCTCTGGAAAGGAATTTAAGCTTCATTTCAAAGGCTTGGAGAGGAAGCTTTAGAAGGTTTTGAGCAAAGGATTGACAGCATCTAACCTAGGTGAAGTTCTTAATTTATTTCTCACCTAACTGAGGGGTTAGTGCCATGTAATTTTCTCTGCCTCTGAAGAGGGTCTTCTGAAAAACTATGTGAACTTATTGAAAAAAGTTTCTCAAAGACCCTCATGCCTGAATTTGTTTCAGAATATAACCAAGGATTTCTGTATTTGCATCAGGGATGATTACTAATCAAATAGTTTTGAAATACAGAAAAGAGATGAAAATTTAGGACTCATTCACAGAACCAAGTAATTGAACCTTCATGATAAGTGAGAAGAGTCTGGCTGCTTTATTTGTAATGAGTTATGTACTGCGCTGGTGAGAAGCTGTTGTGTGCTCCAGAAAATGCCATGTTCTTTTGCTCTAGTCCTGTGGGTACAGACCTGCTGGGGTGGGACCTTTGGATTAGCTTATTTCAGATGTGACCCAGCCCATTCAAGGAGGGTCTTAATCCTTTCACCAGAGTCCTCTATGAGGACAAAAGACAGGAAAAGCCCAAAGAATTCAGAAACAAACACCCAGAGAAGTTTGGAGAGAACTTAGAGAGAAGAAAAAATCCAGAGGAACTGAGAGAGGAGGTCACTGGCACTGGAGGTTGAAAACCATGAAACCTGGGAGTGAGGGCCAGTAGACACCGGCCATGTGCCTTGCTATCTGATGGAGGTGCCCTGGATGCCAGCAGCCTGTCTTCAGAGAAGGTATCATCTGTTGATGTTTAATTGGGACATTTACAACCTTAGAACTATAAATTTGCAAGCCAATAACCCCCCATCATAAAAGCCAACCCATTTCTATTATTCTGGCAGCTTTGGCAAACCAAAATAGGCACAAAGGATGGTTTAGAGCAAAAGGCTTCTGTATCTTTTCGATATTTAGCAGAATGCCCAGCTTCCTGGCCTATGTACCTCAGCAACTGTCATCATTTGAAGACAATTCTGTTTGCGGCCAACAAAATGTTCAGTATTTGAGAATTGCTTCAGCCTTGGCTGACACCTTTTCCTGTTTGTTTATGAAGTGTTTTTGCCTTTATTCGGGGAGGGGGGGCAGAAGTTAGCTCGTAAATGTCTCATCTAAATTTCCTCTGAATGATAAAGCTACATTTTCTTCTGATCTTAAAGGTACTGCTATAGTAAAATTGGTTTTCGTTTCTTCTGTTTTAGGAATGCAAATTTGTTATCAAAAAATGCTTCCCTGACCTTCCCCTTTCCTTTCCCTCACACTCTGACACATCTAGCCTAAATTTGCGTCTTGCATCACCTCAGGAAACTCATGGCTAATTTCATTATTTGGGAGAGAAAAATGCAAATTAAGCCAGACAGCTGGTGCTTTCCTCGCGGCTGAGAGTGATGGAGGGGCCGAGACCCACCTCGGCAGAGTCCCACACACCCTCCTGCTCAGACAGGCCCTGGCGGGTGGAGAGCAGGGAGGCTGCTGGGGAAGCAGGAGCAGATGGTCCGGAGGGGGGGACGACGGAGAAGCCTGACTTGCCGGGGAGACTGGGGAGAGGTGGTGTGTCAGCTGCCTGGGCAGTCAGGTGTAGCATATAGCACAGCAATGGGGGCACTCGCCTTCTTAAACACTGCCCCTTGTTTAAGGTCAACCGGAGCCCTGGAACTCTGTTTTACGGCATTGTCTGTCAATGGCAATTGCTTACTCCTCTGCTCTGATTTACATGATACTAGAATTTTCTGCTTTTGTATACTCGAGATCTTTTCTCAAAAAGGAGACATCTACTGGGATAGAGAGAGGGAGAGAGAGAGAGAGAGAAAAGAAAGGGGTGAGAGCATCGCTTTCACCTTGAAGAATCTGTTTGCAACCCCAAGTATGCAAGCAGTCTAACTCAATTTTTCTACAACTGAACTTAATTTCAGTTTCTGATCATACCTGGCTGGAGGGATGGAAACTGTCTCATTCAGCATCCTCTCTTCCTCTAGAGATTCACTGAAATACCGAGAGACTGATGAAGTTCCAATGGCATGGCATGAAGTCCCATGCCATCTGTCCCTGTGCACATCATCCTCCTTGCAGCCCTTGCTACTGGTTCACACAGATGGGTCTGATGGGGTCTTCATTCAGCAAGGCCCTTTCTGGCTCCTCTCACTTCTGGACCCCTCAGCTACACCCAGGGATCAATCTGGTGCACCCAGGCTATGCCAAGCTGGGCAGTCTCCGTGGGACCATCTCCGCCTCCATGCAGCCTTTTGACACTCAGGCTCACAGGGCTTTTTCTGTCTCTGCCTCTCTCCCTTAAAGAGTCAAAGCGGGGCTTAGGTTCCACCCACACCTACACACGCTTCACCTCCCTGCTGGGTCACCTCAGAGACTTGACCCAGTCTAGGGCCAGCAGTCTGGTTCTACCCATCCTGTGTTCTCCTGAGAGCTTGCCAAGACCTGTGTTCAAGGAGAAAGCCAGATAAAAACAAAAAACAGCGCTTAGGATTTCAAATAGACTTACTACACAAAAAAGAAGAAAAGATGGGCATAGAAAATGGAGACGTTCAACCAAATCCACTTTGAGATGGATCTGGGATTTGGGTCTCCTTGAGATGAACTGTTGGCCAACGAGATGCTTAAGTGGGTAAGTGCGCCCTCTCCCCCCGCGGGCCCCAATACCATGGGCTGGCTCAGAGGTTCCTCAGCCTTCCTGGGGGATTTAAGTGACATTTTAGTCTGATTAGCAGAACGCTGCTCTAGTGCTCCATGACGGGCTCCTAAAAGCCTGGGCATATCGAATGCTATGTAAACTGTAGGGACAAAATTGTTGGGCAAGGAGAGAGAGGGGACAGGAGAAGGAACTTGACTGGTAGGTTTTAATCACTATTTTCCAATCATCCCACTGATTACGGAAAGCCTGGAGAGGGTTTGCCAAAGACTCCTAATCATTCCTTTCAATTGTACCAGGCTTTTTACATTTTATAATATTTTTGGTTTGATTATCTTGTAGTGAACTCTTAGGACCTCCGTGGAGAGTTGTTTTAAAGGCAAGGAGCTGGGCAGAGATGGAAAGTGACGCAGTCCTCGGTGGCTGGGCTGCATGTCCTCATAATCATGCTAGGTTCTCTTCTTGCCTCCCTTTCCTTTCTCCCTGATACCATGAGGCCCAGCAAACTTTCTCCTCTTGCCTTTAAACTGATTCGTTTGTACCCACTTGTTTTGGAGTGGTCTCTCATCCCACCACCTGCCAAGTGAGAAGGTCCTTCCTGGTTCCTGATCCCATGGGGCAGAACTAATACTGTGCACATGTTGAATCCTGAAGTGACTTAGTTTTTCCAGTTTATTCAATATGCATCAAATGACCCTCGCCTTTGAGAAACTGACCCAGCTGCTGGATGCCATGATTATTCTATCTTTTGTGGAAACAATGGAGAAATCATCCTCTTTCTTTAATCCTTCTGGAACATTTCCATGCAGAGTATAAATGCTTGGTGATGATTCTTTATATGCACACCCCAGTTTTTCCAAAATTATCACCTACCTAAAAATCAAAGGCTTTTGATCTTTATTAATTCTGATAAAATTCAAGGGGAATGACTGTGAAAAGGAAAAATGGAAGCGCAAGTGATGTTTTGGCTGAAAATCATATGGGCTCACATGAAAAACAAAAGAGCTTTCTAATTTCATTATTTTAGTTTACACTATACCTTTTCACCTTTACTACTTTTTTCCCTTTTTTACAGATCTGCTTGCCCTATAGTTATGATGCATGCTGTCATATGAAAATTAACATTATCTTATTTTTCCAGGTCGGGATAGTGAGGCTCTGAAAGGTTAAGTCACTCAGTCCCATGCTGCAAGGTGTTCTCACCTGCCCTGCTGCCTCTGCTACACGTCCTGGACACCAACTCTCAGCTCCGTTCAAAGAATTTCTGCCTCTCTTTCAGGGAAAAGCAGCTGTGCTGAAGTTCTGTAAATGCTGTAATAGAATTTGTTAACCATTTCCACATGATTTTTAAAGTAAATGTCAGACTGAATTGTAACAGTGAGCTAACGACATGTTAGTGGGTTCTCATTCTCATTTAATTCACTTTTCCAATACTGAAGTCGCTCTGATGCCTGCTAGGACACCACGTTCAGTGAATTACTTGGCAGCTGGGCCATTTATTTCTTCACTTCTCCCCCGCTGCCTCCCTGGGTGGTTTCTGAAGTTTAGTTATTGCTATGCTTTCTCTCCTGCTGCTCTCCCAGGGACAATGTAGCAATTGGTTTAAAGGATAGCCAAGTCGCCTGTACAGCCACTGTAGCAAAAGGCGGCCCTACTCTGGCCTGGCCGCCGGAGAGCCCGATGGCACCCTCTGCCCGCTGCTGTGTCCATGCCCGGAGCTGGAGGCGCAGGCTGAGCTCTGGGCTTGACTGTCTGATGCTAGGAGCCAATCCACACTTGACCACTTCCTCCTACAAGAAGGAGCCCCTGAAGGGACCCCCAAGCAGCCAGAGAGCACCTAGAGTTCTGGGACCCAGTGGCCATTTCAAAGGGTGGGCTTTCTGTCCCCTTGGCCAGTACCCACTGCTGGAGACTCTTGAAGGAGGGAAATCCTCGGGTTTCCTTGTGGGGCTCTAAGGAGAAAGGTTGTAGAGGAACATGACTTTAGTTCGCTTAGTTCACTTTAGTATCTCTCCTTGCCTATTCTGGCCGGTGCAGGCACTTAATGCAAGGAAGGATTTAAAAGGACACTGCAGCCACCCTCTCCTTGTCTCCTGGAACCTCTTGCACCCTTAAGTGACAAGGCTCTGCTTCTGTCTCCAGCCCAAGGGGATGCTGACTTATGGTAAGTGAAAGGGGTGCAGTAGTGATGGCATCTACCTGCCCTTTTGGTAGACTCATATTAAAGTGACATTAATAATAACCACAGTAATATTTATACCAGCAACACCATGACTCAGCCACTTATGAGCATTAACTACATGCCAGGCACATGCCTTATCACACTTCCTTGGCAAGTGACCCTGAGCAAGTCCCTTAACCTCTCTGTGCCTCAGTTTCCTGATCTGTAAAATGGCAATACAATTATATTAAGCTTTTAAAAGTGTTATCACAGAGGCAGGTATGGTTGTCCCATTTCACTGGTAGAGAAACTGAGGACAGAAGGTAAGTAACTTACCGAAGGCCCCACTACTCATAGCTAGCAGAGCCAGGACGTGAACTCGGATCTTTTTTTCCGCAATTATGTATTAAGTACTTACTTTGTGCAAGACACTGTGCTAGGCACTGTGAAGTCTACAAAAGTTACTCAGACTTAGAAGTTGAGTTCTTGCTCAAAAAGCTTGTAGTCATGGAGAAAATCAAGGTGAGTGTGCACATTAATGTAATACAAAGTTTTTCTTTTTAAAAATTTCAGCATGGAAAGATCAAAGGTGATGGTGGAGTTATGCATGGAAGATAAGACTTAACAAATGAACATGATTGCTGAATCATTACTTGATATCTCTTTTAATCTCCGGTATTTTAGAGCAGCTAGAAGTAAAAGCCTAAAACTGTGAAATTGTAACCCATGTCAAAGTCTGAAATATGTTCTACAACGAATTGTGGTGCTGTGCTTTGAAATTTATAGCTTTTTTGTATATGCTATTTTTCACAAAAAAAAAAGGAAAAAAAAGTCGATTGTGATGACAAAACATATATTTAAGGCCCCTCGCCTCCTATATTCTGGAGCAGCTAGAAGGAAAAATATGAGAAGACTGTATGGTAGCCCATGACAAACTCTGGGATCTGTCCTGTAACCACTTGTTGAAGAGTGCTTTGAAAACTATTGCTTTTCTATTTCTTTGCTTTGTATATATGCTATACTTTACAATAAAAAAAGTTAAAAAAAAATCTCAGCGTTTGATAACACATTCAACACACATCTATAGAGTATCTGCTCTGTGCAGGTGCCAGGCCAGACCCTGGAATACAACGACTAGTAAAGCAGCATTCCAACTCACAGAGTTGACTACACCATTTAATACGCAGGTAGGCAGGGGGACAAAAAACAAAAAATACTTCTGAGTGAGGCACTGTGCTAGACCCTAAAGATAAAAATGAAAAACTAAAAGATGTCCTGGTTGTCATGGGACTCACAGGGTGGGGGTGAGACAGATGACATGGGCAGTGGGGGAGCCTCACGTGCCGTAAGGGTGGGTGTGCAGGGAGGGCGCACCCGGAGGTGTGGCTGAGGGCGTGTGTGTGCCTGAGGCTCAGGGCAGGAGGTCTGCAGTTCCGAGGGTCTGCATCGCCACATACAACAACTGTTAGAGAAACTGGAGAAGAGATCCGGCTTCAGTTAGAGATCGGAGCGAAGCTGGTCAGGTTGGGACTAAGGTGGGTCAGAGAGCAGGGACCAGGAGGATGCTGTCTGTATTTTGGAACTTTAGCTACTCTGTGAGACCAAAGGAAGAGAGGTTTATTTTGTCCAAAATTTAAATTTTCCGTAGTACATAATCTATCTCAACCTGTCTGGATAGATCATTGAAACAACCCAAACATGTGGAGCCCAGAATGGAAAAGGAGGGCTTGTTTATAGCTTACTGTAATGCCTGAATACATCCCAGAGTATGGTGAGCCGATAATTAAAAAGTGTTGGCAAAGTCACTTGAGGGATGGGAGAAAAATATAGAGCTATTAAACTTTACCACCGGGGATACCCCTGATACTTTCTCAAACATTAAGGACTCCCAAGTCAATAGGCCAAGCCCTTAATCTTGAGGCTTGCTCTTGTGAAGCTTATATATGTAGTGGAGAAGCCTCACCTACCTATAGGTATGCCTAAGAGTTACTTCTGGAGAACGTCTTTTGTTGCTGAGATTTGGCCTCTTTCTCTAAGCCCAACTCTGCATGTGATATAATTCTCCTCCTACTACATAGGACATCTAGGGATGAAAGTCTCTCTGGCAAAGTGAGAGAGAACTCCCAGGGATGAGCCTGGCCCTGGTACTGTGGGATCAATACCTTCCTGACCAAAAGGGGGAAAATGTAAAAAAAAAAAAATAAGGTAACAGCTAAGAGAGTTCAATAGAGTCAAACAAGAGGCTATTCTGGAAGCCACTCTTAAGCAAACTTCAGCTAGATATTGTTATTTTTTATGGTTTGCCAAACCCTGACCAAAACCATTCCTGCCAACTCTAAAGAACACCTAGAGTTTTATCTGAGATTCTACAAAGATTCCACGCACTATGATTACTTTCCAGAAACCTACAACCTCCATCCAGATGACTTCCTAGGCCAGATTAGTTCTGAAACCCAGAGGGACCAGCCTCCCCAGAACATTGACTAGTTCCATTCCCCGTTCCATTTTATCAACAGGCCTTTCCAACATGAAAAAGTTAGAATACCCCTTAAGATTGGGAAAAGGATCAAAGGAGAAGGTGGAGTTATAATAGAGAAGATAGGATTTAGCAAATGAATATGAATGCTAGGTCATTATATTGATATTTCTTTTGGTCTCGTCTTGGAGCAGCTAGAAGTAAAAACCTAAAATTGTGGAACTGCTACCCATACTGAACTTTGAAATCTGTTCTATAACTGATTGTTGCAGTGTGCTTTGAAATGTATTGCTATTTTGCATACACATTATTTTTCACAATTAAAAAATAAATAAATAAAAATGTGGACCAGGAAATATTTTCTGGAAGGAAGATGCTTGAGAAAGAGTTGAAGTAAAATAGGTCTTAATTAGATTGAGCCGAGGGAGCGACACTCTTCTAGGGTGCAGGAATCATCTGGTCAGGAGTACATTGGTGTTGACCAACCAGGTGCCTTCAGGACACTACAAAGGGGGGCTGCAGTGAAGCCTTGGAGGGGGAAGGAGGCGGTGAGGATGGAGCCCAATCCTGAAAGCGTGCGAGGATGGAGGTGGGACAGATCCTCTGTAGAAGGCCTAGGCAGATGGCTAAGGGGACAGAAAGAGAAGCTCAGATAAAATGCTACTGAGTAAGCTTGGGAACATTCAGAGGAGCCTTGGGGAGCCAGAGCATCTGAAGTCAATGGGAATAATTCAGACCTGTGGGGAGGAGGAAAAAAAGGCATTTAAGGCAAAAGCGATAATTTGGCACAACCAAGGGTAGGCTGTCACGGGACACTGAGCATGGGGCAGGCTGTTCATTCAAGCCAGATTGTGTATGATTGTGTAAGATTGTGTAAGATTGTGTATGAACACATTTTTACGTCCTGGCACTAACCAAAAAGAACTGGATATTATCTTCACTAAGGTCAACGTGCACATCAGATCCACGGGTAGACTTTATAAATATGAACAAATCTCTGGAGTGACTATACAGCGTCCCAGGATGTTGCTGAGAGTAAAAGGAGGCATGATATGTAATACATAAATATCTAAGACAGGGCAGCCACGGAAACTGGAATGTGCGGTCAATCCACAAATAAACAGATCAGATTAAATAAATTGAACAAATAGAACAGATTAAATATTTACAAGAATGAAAACCAATAAAGTAAGAGAGTTTGAGAGCACTTATTGATGTAAGATTGGCAGGAGCTTTCTTTGGAGACACAACAGGGTAGGTTTGGAGAAGTCATCACTTCTCTTCTAAATACATATATATACAAATGCACACACATATGCATGAACATGCATATTCATTTACCTGCATGTATGGGATATGTATATATATACATGTATGCATGTATGTAGATGGAAGAGAGATGGACAGACACATGCATATGGCTGTCACAAAAACAGACATACTTGGTTTGTCATATGAAATTCAGGCCTGCTTTTAATTCTCAATTAATCAAAGGCAGTAAAGAATAATAGTTACAGGCTTTAAAATCAGGCCTATCTGAGTTTGCATATGGGTTTCACTGTTGACTAACAATGTGATTTAGGCCAGATTATTAAACTTTTCTGAACCTCAGTTTCCTTATCTATAAAATGGGGATAATAATATTTACTTCAAAGAACTGCTGTGAGGGTTGATATGTCCCAGCGCCTGCCTGGCATATAGTAAAATATTCAGTAAACAATATTGGTTAGAAAAGTCTTTTTGAATAGCTTATCATGTATGTGTGTATGCAGTGGTTATAAATGTACCACATACTCAATGAAAAAGATTTAGAAAATAAAGCAATATATAGCATAAAACCTGAAATACCCATTGTATTCCACCTGATCTGGCATAAATAATAGGGGGATATTTTAACTTAAGTAACTGAAATAGTAAAGGGTTAAACCTTGCTTTAGACCAGGCTGGGTCTAGTAACTCCACCCTCATCATCAGTGCTCTGCTCTCTGCCTCCCTAACCAGCTGTTTCCTTGCAGGGGACCCAGTGGCTGCAGGGGCCTCACAGGGACACATCACTAGGGGAACAATCCCAGTAGAGACAGAGCTTCTTTCCTAACAGCTCTCCAAAAAATACCAAGAAGTCTCTCACCAGCCCATCTTGAGTCATGTGCTAACCCTAGAATTTGCTGCGGCCTGAGTACACTGCCTGGCAAGGTCAAGGTCATATGCCCATCTCTGGGGGTGAGGAGGACCATGGGTCCTACTTGAATCCCTAACAGGGGCTTCTGCTGCCAGCAAATGCATCAGTTCATGCTGCTCAGGGCACAGCACCTCACTCTCACTACTACCACCATGTGGAGAGATCACTGCTAGCATTTTAGTGCATAACCATCCAGATTTATTTTCCTGTACAAACATAAATATACATGACCTTGTAAAGACATATTTTTACAAAAATAGGTGATACTACACATTGGGAACTGTTTTAAATCACTTACCCATACATCATGGGTGTTTTTCCATGTGAATAAATGTTACACTGATGAATCATTTGGCTGGTTGCATAGTATTCCATTGTGTGACTGTGCCATAATTTATTTAACATTCATTTTAGTAAGTTCACTGAATGGGATAAACTCTCTAGGGAAGGACAATTGTGTGACTCACTAAAAGAAAGTGGGTTTCCAGCTTCTGACAGTTGTGACCTTGGGTGGTTCGTGTGCATGCAAGTGTGTGCAGATAAGTGCACAATGGAAGTTTACATGACCCGGCCGTTAGAAAATGCTTGAAACAGGAAGATCAGAATTGAAAGTCCCTTGGCAGCTTGGAGTCACTTCTACCAGCCAACGTTGAGGGTCCTCAGAGCATTGAAAGCACGGAACTTACTCTTCGTCCCATCAGGAGGGAAGGGAATTCCACACTGGGTGCTGACTCTCATGTTAGACAAGTATAATCTCACTTTAGAGAACTTACATTTCAATGTTCCTCAATATATGGAGGTCACAATAGCAAATGAAATGAATATATGACTAGAAATTCATATTGCATGAAACAAACAGATAAAGGAAATTTGTAAGGTTCCTGAGAGAAGGAAGGAAGGGCCACATTTGAAGTCTGGGGCAAAGAGAAGATGTTTCTTTAAAAGAAAAAGAAAAGAAAATCTTTACCAAAAAAAAAAGTAGGTTACGCTGACTTCTTTAATAAAGGCTCCCTCTTCAGATTCCAGGTGAATAATTCCTGTGGTTTTAAAAATAGAAGGTTGCCTGCTACTGCTTGATGCCAGCCTCACAGAAGGGCACCATCTCTCCTCATTGCTCCTTCCACCAGAGCACTAGGGCGAGAGCTGAGTCAGCCCAGGGTCTACTGTGACCCCCGGCTCCTCAGTGCACCCTCGGCAGGACAGGAGGTCCCGGGCTCACACTGCCCTGGCAGCACTAAGCTGTGCCAATCTCTGGCCTCCCTGCCGTGAGAGCCAGCAATTAGTGCAAGCTGTGATGTGGAGATGGGTCCACCGAAGATGAAATCCCCTCCCCATCCTCTTGGCAGAGGCCACCGGAAGGGCCTTCAGATGTCAACAGCTTTCCATCACTCCCACCAGGCTCAGGGGCTAGTGCCCCACCTGGTCCAGACTCAGCCTGATTGCAGCAATCGCTCACCAGAGTTCCCACTGCCCTCATGCCTTCAGTTCCTCTGATCCCTTCTGGGATGCAGAACAAACGGAAGAGTGGCATGTTTGCTGCCTTTAATCCAAAGTGCGATTCTGAAGTGAAGGGAAACGCTTTAAGAGCCTAAACGCATGGGTGTCTGGCCATTTTGAAGAATAGGGAAGTTGTGCCAAAAGGATTAGGAGCTCTTGTTTGAGAGCACATGAGTGAAAGTATTGCTCGCATGTAAATAAAAACCATTTTGATTAAAAACAAACAAACAAACACATTTGGATTTGCCCGTATTCACTACAGATCTGAAAAAGAAATTGATTTGTAACTGTCCAAACATGGGTAGATGACCAGCTCCTACGAAATTGCTTGTGAATTACAGGGCGTCATAAGCGATGGTGAATGGTTGACATATATAGGAACTGTTTTAAGGGAGCTTGCTTCTCAAAGGACAGTCCCTGCGGTGTGGGCTGGCAGAGAGATAGCAAGACGACTAAAAGGTGTTTCGTTTCTTTAACCAGCTTTTACCTTTTGTTAGCTCCCTTTGAACACAACAATGGACATATATTCCAACCAAGCAGTTAATTCTGAATACTTCTCTCAAGCTCTAATATTTATTACATGATTTGGCAAGTGACAAACTCCTTTCCTAAATTTGATGTGATTAAACCAATAACATTTCAGCTGTATTGGGATGTGTCACCTTAGAAACACACAGAAGCAGAATCGGTATGGTAGTATAGAACAAACAATCTGAAGATGTTATAAAGGAGGCAAATAGATGCTTCAAAAGTGGTTTATCCAACTTTGGGGTTGAGTGCTGCAATTTGGAATACAATAGTTATGGATTTTTTTTACTCCTACCCCTACATCTCAAATATACATGTGAGTATATTTTATATATACATGTATATAGATATATCTCTTATCCTGTTCTCTAGGGGACAAAAAGAGGCATGTTTCCTGACTCCCAAGTAGCAGGGCTCTTTCAAATTCTTTAACTCACATGAAATAACAAGAAAAAATAAGTTTTAAAAGTGTGTGGAGGAATTATACAGAGAGGATAGGACTTAACAAATGAATATGAATGCTGAATCATTAAATTGATATCACTTTTAATCTCCAATATTTTAAAGCAGCTAAAAGTAAGAACCTAAAATTGGAAAATTATAACCCATGTCAAACTCTGAAATGTGTTCTACAACTAATTGTTGGTGCTGTGCTTTGGAATTTATTGGGTTTTTTTGTATATATGTTATTGTTCACAAAAAAAGAATGAAAAAAGTCAATTGTGATAATAAAAAAATATTTAAGCCCTCTAGCCTCCTATATTCTGAAGCAGCTAGAAGGGAAAATCTGAAAGGATTGCATGGTAGCCCATGACAAACTCTGGGATCTGTCCTGTAGCCACTTTTTGAAGAGTGCTTTGAAAACTACTGTTTTTTTTATTTCTTTGCTTTGTATATATGTTATACTAGACTATTAAAAAAGTATGTGGAAAAATAGAATTTCAACAATGAATAAGATAAGCTCAACATCTAGAGGAGTTTCTGTCCGAATTCCTAATCTCAAAATTTATTTGCCTCTACAATTTTATGACCTTATCCTCCACTCTGTGTCAGGAACCCACTTCACCTGAAATACTCAGAATTATCCCATCTTACAAATATTAAACTAAAATTAAACCCCTTGTCTACCTCATCATAGTATCACCAGAACTTCATTCCATAAACAGGTATTAATTGATGTACTTGCCTGTGACCGTCCCCAATTTAAAGTGGACAACTGCGTTAGGAAGCTGTCATGGATGAAGATACCAAATTTTTGTTTTTTTTCTTCAAAAGCCTCAATCTAGGTATCAGATAGGAAAGACTGCTAAGGATATGTGATCATTCAGAATTGTTCTCTCCCATTGACCCACAAGAAAAAAAATTTTCCAGCTAGAGAAGAGAGGGAAGGAAGATGGGGAAGGGGAGAAATGAGATGCAAATGAGTCCTTGCCTGGCTGTTTGGGATCTGTGGGTACAGGGTAGGTACCTAATTCCATCTGCTGCCCTGGGGAAGGCAAGTAAGCCTTGCAGAGGTGCCCAACAGCTAGGGTGTTATAAGGCCATTGGAATAGTGATGGCTGCAAGCTCACCAGGAAGTAATGAGAAAGCAGAAGCGGTCCAAGGGAGTCTCCTGCAGCCTCAGAAGAGGATGAAAGAGCATTTAAAACTCTGGGTACCCTTTACCAGCCCCAGAGGGAGATGTGAAAATTAGCTGAGCAAGCTGGCAGGCTTATGGGTACTCGTGCATCCAGAAGGAGGGAAGCAGCAAAAGAGAAAACAACTTGGACCAACCAGTTGGAAATGAGTCGTTAACACGCCACAGAGACCACATGGAGATGACAAACCTGAAAATCTGATGGGAAGAGTTTACACCCAGTGAAGTACAACACTGGGCTGAAGATCGCAACTGTTGACCAGATTCTCCACCCCCACCTCCACCAGAAGTCTGTCATGACATCACAGAAGTCTCAGAAGAGAGAGGAAGGATGAAAAACTGAATTCAGTTGAAGTTGGAGCTAAAATGCTGGTCAACTACCAAATCTGACTGAGTTTGCTGTAATTATCAAGTTACATTTCCTGCCATGAAAAAGTAATAAAGAATTCAAGTTTCAAACTGAGTTTAGCTTTTGGAAAAAGTACATACCTCCCACACACCAGCTTTGAGGACTTAAATTTGTATTAGCACCTTCAACACTTCTTGTTTCTAAATTTTCTATTTCTTCGTACCCTGCTGAAGAAAGGTACAACAAATGAATGAAGGAGATTAGAGCAGTGGTAATTAAGAAAGGTGGGCTTTGAGGTCTACTTTCATTTGCTGGGCAAATGAAGAAAAGAGAGGCCACCATAAAAACGATAATGTTCTATAAGAATGTTAAAGTTGCTGTTGCCTTTATCTTATACATGGACAAACTGAGGCACAGAGACTTTAAATAAGTTGTCTGATGTTACATGGCCATTAAGTTCCATCTGGAACTTGGAACTAAAAGTTCTGGCTCTAAAATCTGTCCTGTTCACCACTACCCCATATTCTCCCCATGTTTGTTGATAGCACAGTCCTGGAGATGGAAGACAGCGCTAACAGGAATGGCTGCCATGTAACCATCAGAGCATAAAAAGACTAACATATGCCATGTAATTCCTTTTGACTCTATTTCCAGAGAATTCATGTGGTTTTGTGATTTTAGGGCTATTACATATGGAAGAAGTACTGAAAACACAAGATGGAACATTATATTTCCTAAGCCGTGATAATTTTTCCTGGTTATGGTAGTGACAGATAGCAGTGGCTCAACACAGTAAAAGTTTATTTCTCATGAACATAATAATACGGGTATTCCTAGAAGACAGAAGGCGTTCCTCCACATGGAGATGCAGAGTCTATTTCCTACTACCTTATGGCTCTGCCTCCACTGGATTCTCAGTGGTAAGCATTCAGCCAGCGGTGGGAAAGTTACAGCCCAAAGTGCCATCTTTCTGAGAAGCTATTCTAGACACTCTGGCCTGATTTAGGTATCTCTCCTTTAAGGTCCATGGTGCCTGTGAGCGATTCTGTAATTATACAACTATTTTGTCCTTCTTTCCTGTAACCAGTAAGCCTTTCACCCTATCATTGAATCTTCAGCCCCAAGCATGGTGCCTCTTGTGTGTTAAGACTCCCCATACTTATTTCTCAATTGATTTTTGAATCAGTTTAGTTGCTCTAAAGAGTTCATGAGCATCTTATCTGAGACCACGTTCTCTTCATCAATAAACCTTTGTTCTGTCTAAGGTGATGCAGCATTGTTTCTACATTCCAGGAATTTACAAGAAAAAAAGACACTGGCATGACAAAATATGGTTCAGACACTGCCTCTTTCAGATTATAAATTCATAGAGAATTAGCACCAGCTGCTTCAAACATTAAAGCTGGAAGGGAGCATTAAGAGTAATCTATGCCCAGCCGTTGGCTCAGTGTTTGTTTTTTTGCACATAGTAGGGGTCAGCAAAGTAGGGTATGCTTTGGGGTCTAAAAGCATACTGCTGCTCAGTAACTGTGTATCTCGGGGGAAATGGCCATACTTCGCTAATCTTCCGTTTCTTCATCTGTAACGTACCTCTCACAGAAGCATTTAAGATGTGTACAAAACATCAGGTCTTCCAACTGATGAAACTTTTATTCATTGTAGTCCTTAACAAGTCTTTATTGAAGGAATTGATTTAATCCAACAGTCCCTCTTTTAGCCTTGAAAACTGAGTTTGAGAGAAAAGAAAAAGCCCATTGGCTCAAGTAAATATCCAGACTAGGATTAAAACTCAGTTATTCCAACTCCCAATCCAGTTCTACATTAATTAAATATTTCACCTCACCTTCTGATTGGGAAATTGAGCATAGGGAACACTCGACACAAAGATGAGGCATGACTAGGCATTGGGAGGGAACCCACAACAGGGGGTGGGAAGGTCATGTTGGACAGAAGGTGCCCCCAGCTCACAGTCTGCAGCAAGGGGTGCTATGAGGCACTCATACGGGAAAAGGGGCCAACCATTGTTAAATGCCATTCATCACAATTTATTGGGGCCTTTATTGCACCTTTCTATCAATTTTTTATTCAGTGTTTTATGGAGCAGTATCTAAGGGCCAAGTACTGGCGAGATGGTTTCCATAAATGATTTCTTTCATTCCTCATGACAACTCCATGAGGTGGGTACTGATCGTTCTCAGTACATCTGCATCTCACAGATGCAGAAACTGACATTTAGAGAGATCAAACGACCTCCCGACTAGGTGATGGGGCCAGGCAGCAGCTCGGGTTCACTTGCAGTGCCTGGGGAATCATGAGGTGAAAGGGGTTTATCCACCAGATATAGACATAGCTTGGACTTTTCCACTCTCCTCAAGGGGAAATGGGATAAACACGCAAATCTGGATAAAACCCGGAAGTATGAAGGGTTCTTGTTGTAGAAGTCAAGACGGGCTGATGTCAAAAATCAGTTGTAGTAAACACCAGGAATTTTTCATCCAAACCACTTTCTCCCACATTCGGGAGTGCTGACTCTGTTTCCTAAGTTGAATTTAATGATAAGTAATCTTTCCCCCAAGGAATGTCTAATGCAGGATGGAGGTACGAGTGGCTTCCAGCCCAGAAAATAAGACAACACATGCTTCCATAAAGAATTAGAGATTGTTTCTGAATAGCCTAAGGAGACTTTATAAGGGATGTTGGGAAATTCTAAAAATAAAATTAATTAATTTTAACTTAATTAAAGTAATAAATCTACAGTATCTAATGTTTTGTGGTGAGCAGGTGGAAAGCATTATTAAATCAAACAACTAACCAGACTGTGATGAAGAAAAAGAAGTTGAGAATCACTACTTTTGAGGATAATAAAGTTGGAAACTGAAGAAATGTCCAGAGAAAGCTAGGATCACGTTTACTCCATTTAATCTGAGTCCATTTTCTAGCAGGATTTATTTTATAATACATTACCTTTTATAACAATAGTAACATTTAATTTAGTTTTGTCGCAAACTTACCAGGTTTCAAAGTGCTTTCATCTTCAGAATTCCATATAATCCTATTACTCCCATTTTATAAATAAGGAAACTGAGGCTCACTCACTCATTCAAGGTCCCAGGACTCTTTAGAGATTGAGCCTGGACTGAAAGCAGTTTTCAGCTCCATGATCCAGTGACTTTTCTATTATATTCCTCTAATGCTAAGTTCTAATAGCATATTATTAATGTTCCATTTTTAGAGAAGCAAAATACTTGCCTAACTTATGGAGAAAAATGGATGAATGGTTGAATTTTTCTTTACATTCTTATGGATACCACATCTGCATCACAATGGAAAACAGAGTTATATTTTATTAGATTTCCATTTCCTTTCAATAAGCTTCACTAAAATTACATATTTTAATCTGAAAAAATCAAGAACTACAACTGCAATTTCTGCAAAAAATTGCCAGAGTGAGTGAAGCATTACTCTTTAAGTAGAAGATGTTCCAAATCAAATGCATGTTATTGTTAGCAAACCCAGTTTCTCAATATTAACTTTGAAATCAGCTGCAATTTGTTAGTTTGTCTTCTGAAACATTCTTCTCTGGCTTCGTTCTCATTTGATCATTTTGCTGCACTTGCAATTTGATCTCATTCATGGCTCTCCTGTCTGCAAACTCTGTTTAGTGCAAAGCTTTGCAAAAAGGAGAAAAAAAAATCTCTTATTTGACCATGAACTTTCGATGATCTAGTTAGCGTTACTGTCAAGATTCCCGCGGTCTTTTTGAAAAGCAGGACTTGTCCGTGCTGCCCTCTGGCCAACTTCAGTGGGACTAAAGCGCTAGCAAGAGCCATCAAACTGCCTGACGGCTTGTCACCAGTGAGGCTCCATTAATTTACACACATTTTCCACTGTTTGGCATCTACCATGATAACTCTTTTCTCTTCCAAGCAGCTCCTGTTTGCATTTAACACTTGGGTTAATTTTCATCAGAGTTTAAATTTAGCCATCAGTTATTTCAGGGGAGCTGTCAGCCAACATATGGAGAGAGGGAGAAAAAAAAAATCCTTCTGAATTTATAATAAAGTGGAATCTGTTGAATGTGAAACAAAAACCAACTGCAATATAGTGAGGCCCCAGTGGAGAGAGCAGGGTCAGGAAAGAATTGCAGAGTGGATTGGCTGTTCTATTCACCAGAGCCGCATCTGGGCACCTCCGGAGCGTCTTGATATATCAAAAAATGATGGAAAGACACAGTTCAATTTGTCCCCCTTTTATAAAGGATAATTAACCTGTCAGTCTTGCTACTTTAACAACTTCATTAAATTGGAGGCGAAATGGGTGCGGAGAAATCTTGTCTTCATCCAAAAGGAATTCAAGGCACTTGTGTAAACGGTGGAAGAGAAAGGAAAACACACCACACACACACACACATACACCCCAATAACACTGACTGGTTCCTGAAAAATAGAACATGCTTCTTCCAATTATGTAATAATCCTGTCTTTACTATGACCTGCTAAAAGTAATTTTCTTAACTGGAAGGCAGAGGAAATAATGTCACAGCCCAACCGGGCCAGGAAAGCACACCATTTAAAAATTGAGGTTACAGGGTTTCAAATGCTGTTGGCCCAAACTATTTAAGAACTAGAGTGATGGCTACTAAAGGTGAACAGCATTTCGCAAATAATAAAAAGAGATGAAAGCAGAGCTCCCTTGGTCTTGGGCTCACTCCCTCTGCAGGCTACTGCATTGGCTTCCAGTATTTGTATCATGACTCCCACGAAGATCCCAAACAGTTAAATAAATTCATTCAAGAGGGAAAAAAAAGCCTGAGTCATTTTAGTATTTAAAATTAAATCATCACACACACAAAAATTAAATAATCACCGTATCTTTCCCTTTCTTAAAGTTGACCTATTAAATATTCTAAGTAACTGAAATAGCAGTTTAATTAAGATTACAATCAGTAGAATTTAGAGATTCTACTCTGGCAAAAAGAAATACTAAGGCAAAAATCACAAATTTTAATTATGAAATATTTTTCAAAGTTTATTAAAATCAAAATCATGTTATTTCCAGTTGAAAAAAAAAAAGGCAATTTTGTGAGGTTGCTAATTCTATCCTGTAATGTCACATTTAAAATAATAATTAAAAATTTCAACTAACTATGATAAGGATAAAATTTAAGATGATTCTCTTGTCAATACAGTCAGGAATTCTAGGTGCGATCATATAATTTTTCCAAGAAAATAATTTTTCAATTTAAAAACACATTTTGATTAACTGAAAGCACAAACCAGTTTACAGCTTGCCATTTTTTTTTTGTAATGACTTTTTCACAATAATTTTTAAAGTAAACATTTATAAAGTTAATATTGGCTTCTAACATTCGTAATCCTAAAACAAATTTAGTGTATGACTCTCACAAACCATATCTTTATTTTAAATTCATTGAAGATGCTTTATTTTTGATCATCTATAAATACCCTAGGAAAAGAACAAATGCCACTTAGATTAAAATTCATTAAATTCCACTACAAATGATTTTAGCAAAGAAAGTGAGTGTTATTTACTAAAATATCTTCATACTTTATTTGAGAATGTCAGAATTCAGCCATTTTTCTGTTTTATTTGAAACAAACTTTAGCTCAGCTCCTAGAATATTTAAGCTACAGCCAGTTATTCAGTTAGTATTTAAGAAAATAGTCATATTTTTCCACATTTTTTATAATGAAAATTGCCCCATTTCAAAGATACTGTCAGAAAAAGATGACGCGTCTAAAAATCAGCTACATCCTGAGGTTATCAGAGAGAATTTGGTTTTGTCATATCAAGTAAAGCAGTCCTATTTTCCTCACCTAACAAAGGATGGTATTGATCATAAAGAGAACATTTCATTTCTGTCACAGTCTTTGGAAAGAGAGTTGGTCCTCAATAGTCTCCAAAGTGACTTGCCTGTCTCTACAGAGGATAATTAAGATGGTACATTTTGCATTGTTCCCACTGAGACCTCTGTCTACCCACATTTGCAGAGAAGAATTAAAAGCTTTACTAGCCTTTCCCCCACTGTACTATCAAAAGAGGAACTCAGATGCAGAATGGCAACTGTTCTTGCCACTCTGGTGCTTTCCCATTTGTCCATAATCTCAAAAGTCTTAGCGGTGAACAGGCAACACCAGGAGCGCTTTTCCGCAGAGATGACATCCCCCCTTTTTATATATAGCACTTGGCATGTTTTCTTGCTGTTCCTTTTAGAGGAAAAGACCCAAGGGTCATGGAGATTAGCAGGCTCCTCAGCCATGTCACCCTCTCCAGCTGGGCTGGCACCAGGGGCACTGTAGACTGAAAAGTAAATGACTCTGACGTCATCTGAACTAATGTTGGGAGACTGAGAATGTTAAAGAAGGAAAGCAGCATCAGTCAGAGCTTATTGGACATTCACTATATAGAAATGGAATGAAACAGGGGCAAGGGAGAGGGTTTTGTGCGATAAATCCTACCTTAGGGTCTAGTAGTAGGCTTATTTTACCATGCCTCTGAAAGACAGTCTACAGTGACCCACAGCTGAATGTAGAAACCAAGTGAGTCCGTATCCCCAGATAAAGCATCCAAACATGGGGAAGCATATGTGGCTTTGGAAGAAAATCTGCTTTCATAATTTGGAATTCACAGATCCAATTAAATCAAACTTTGTTTTGAATGAAGCAAGTGTAGTTTTAATTTAGCTATGTATGCCCTTCTTTTTTTCATTTTTAGACAACAAAGCACTACTAAATTTAGAGAGTTGTGACTGAGCCCAGAGCTAAAAGGAACAGCTAGTATCACTAAATAAACACGGGGAGAAGCTCAATTTCCTATTGTAACAAAATGCTTAAATTGCCTCAGACTTAATCACTGTAATTTAGTCATTTCGTGAATGTAGGTCAGCCATTTGTTGGCAGTGATGCTTTCTTGTTAAAAGGGCATATTTTTTCATTAATAATCTTCAAATTTGCAGTCAATTTATTCCAAAGAAGTACAAAATTATCAATGAGGCATAAATATAATTAGGTCTCCTTATATACATCCCATGTAAAACTATCTACAAAGAGTTCTCCGAGCTTGATTTTAAGATCAAATCTTCACAATTGGAAATTGAGATTGAAGTGGTGAATTTAACAGGAATTACTTAGGTGTTTACACAACTGTGAAAACCTGTTGTCATTACTCCATAATTTTCTCTTTCCTCTGTGATCACCAGACCATGCCAAAAATGTTATCTCTTATCATCTCTGCTACCGCAAGACAAAAGCAGTGATGTGATAATTATCTGATTGGTAAGACTATGTTGGGTTAATTACCTGCTACTCTTAAAAACTATTAATTTGGAGGGTGCAAGGGTAGTTCAGTGGTGGAATTCTCGCCTGCCATGCAAGAGACCTGGGTCCAATTCCCAGCCCCCCACAAAAAAAAATTCAACAAATGGTGTTACAATAACGGGATAGTCACATGGAAAAAGAATGAAATGTGACTCCCCACCATACAGCATACAAAAAGAATTGATTTGGCTTTATGTCTGTTAGGGATCTATACAGAGTCACCAGGCACGCAGGGAATCAGAGTGCTGATTGAAATCAGTGTCTCCCAAGGCACCTGCAGTGCAAACTTCCCATGTATTACCCATTCTTCTTCTTTCCCTTACTTGCATTTTAGAAACAGAGGCTTTGAATCAGGTCACCAATTCTCCAGGTGTAATCTTACAAAATGCAAAGAGAATAGTGACTGGTCCCTTTTTGGGCACTGGGGGTTGTGCTGTCTTTCAAGTAGCATGCCCCAGAGGTAAGAGGGATTGCTCCCTTCCATCGGTGGTAGTAAAATCATGGATTACAACCCGATTCCGATTTTGAATCACCTAAAACAGTAATGAAGTAATCTGCCTATGACTTGTTTCATAGTGTTTGAGAAAGAGTAGCAGGTAATTAACCCAACATAGTCTTACCAATCAGATAATTATCACATCACTGCTTTTGTCTTGTGGTAGCAGAGATGATAAGAGATAACATTTGTAACATCACTTTCAGAGAAAATTATGCTTAATTAAGGTTATGGCTAAAGTTGAAACTAAACAATTCTAAAATTGTGATCAATTCATAGATGCTGATGTTTCAAATTGCTTAAGAGGCAGATTTTCAGGGGACTAAGTTCAACTTGGTTCCAAGCATTTTCCTTTGTTTCATTTTGTGGTGACTAAAACTGTGTATAGCAACACAGAGCCTGCCATTTTGGTAAAAACATCAAATTCTATGCCTCGTTTCTATCAATGATTTGTAATTCATTGTCTTTTAACCAGCAAAACGAGCCCTATGGTGCATCCTTGTTAATTGGATGTTCTAGATAAATAAGCACTGCTCTGCCCATATTCTTTGTCTCTAGCTATCCAGAGTTTTTGGGAGGTCAGCACTTATCAGTGAAGTCCTGGTGACCTCCTTCCCCTGAATCCCATGTCATTTTATATTCAAATACACACTACTTTTTGTTGGTCATCATCTTTCAATATGGGCCTGCCTCTTCTCCCCAGTCAAACATGTTAAAACACTTTCGAGTACCTGGAATGTTGCTGATTCCCAGGTAGACACTGAAGTATACTGTTCATCTAATTCTCACAATCATATGAAGAAAGCACTGCTACACCCGTTTTACAAATGAAGAATAACTCAGAGCTCAGAAATGTAAAATAACCTGCCCAAAGGTGACCTATTTCATGATGAAATCAGGATTTGAACTCAGAGCTTTTGAATTTCGTATCCCATGATGGTTCTGCCTCACAAGACTTCATGTGATTTGAATCCAGCACAACAAGCAATTCTTTATATTACCTCAGAGTGCTAGTATGTGCCTTGCTCATGAGAAGTACCCAATAAACATCCTGTGGTTCAATAATTTCTTCAAATTCACTAGGAAGATTACAAAACTCAACCACACTATGATAAGTATCTGTTTACCTGTCCAGCCCTTATATTAGGCTTTCTTTTATCGTACTCATCCTTGCACCCTACCCCATGTCTCATACACAGCTGACTCTCAGCAATCAAGGAACTTAAAGGGTGTTTGGGGGGGGCAGCAGAGAGGAGTGCGAATATTGCCCAAAGGAAAGGGAAACCGCCCACCATGGTCTTCAGAAAGATGAAACCCTAACAGTGAAAGCCCCTAACATTATTGACTGAATTAAACTTTCCATTTAAGAAATAATAGATTTAAATAGAAAATAATCTTTGTGCTATTGCACAAAAGGCCCAAGAGATTTGGTAGGCTATACAGACATCCAAATCAACCAAATCAACACCCAAATCAAATTTAAAGTTAATTAAAGTGTAGTTTGTTTGAGATCACACAATTTCACAGCATCCCTTAGAATCGCTGGATAAATGTCTGAGCACATCTAAATCCAGACGTATCCAAACTTTTTTTCCTGAATTCAGACCTTTTTGAAAGAATTAAATTAATTTTCTGGTGTCATATAACTGAACAACGGGTTTTAGTCTCAGATTTTGAAAAATGCACGGGCTTCTGTACTCCAAGAAAACTCTACTAGATCAAATAAAAACACATTCTGATAAACCTTTTCTTAAAATGCTTTCTGTTAAGTAGCTTTCCCTCTTCCAAGTTTAAGGTACCATTTGTATCTCCTGAAACCAAATCTATATTCTGATGTGTAATGTCTGATTCCTGTTGGTAGGCAATCTTTGTTAAAGCTGTAAGACCATGTAATAACACTCATTATAACCATTACGTCCAGTTTCTCTGGATGGTACCTGAAAAGACCTGGGTCCCAGCCAGTCTTGAGTGCACCGCCCAGTTGTACTATGTCAGGTTGTGTATGATTTGGGTCAAATAGAACTCCGTGAGCCTGACCATCCTTGGGTTCTAACTTATCTAGCTACCCTCCTTTCTCACTACTTCAAGACATCGCCCTTTAGCCTCAGCCTCCCACCCTCACTAATTCCTTGATCCTATTCCATTAATTCCTACCTTTTTGTATTCCCTCCAGCTTTGCCTTTGTCAAAACACAGAGACCCCAAACCACTTCCAATTTTTAAAAAATCAATTCAAACTGCCTTCAAGTTAATACAAGCCTTTCTTCTCTAAGGCACTCAAACAAATAAATGTTTGACCGAGTCCGTGACACCCCAAGTACATGGATGTCTTTCTGATCTACCCCACCCTATGTTTCCCTGGCTAGGAGGCCTCTAGCTGTTACTGCTGCAGTCCTTACCTGTGTCCTAGAATTGCTTCTTACAGTTTCAGGCAGGTCTGTCTTCTTTCTCCAATTAGATTACACACTAACTGAGTGCACAGAACAAGTCCTTGACTTAATGTAGGCTCTTCAGACAGCTACTGGCTCTGATCATATTTGAGTATCCAATTAATGCCTAAAAAAGCAAATTGAATGAAATTGACGGAGTTCAAAAGGTTTTCAGAAATACAGAAAATATGTCTTTGGCATTTCTGTTTTGATGGCAAAAGTAGGAGTGATGGCACAGTCGATTTCAGTGGATTTTCTTGACAGGGGAATCAAGATGACATTAATGGCAATATCAGGAAAGTGTATCCTCTCTGGTTTCTAAGGCAGTCACTCCTTCAGACTTGTGGTTAGTAATCAATCACTCACCTTTGACACGAGCAATTTAGCGACAGAGTTTCAGCTTTGAAACTGAGAAAATCCTTGAGGTTGGAAGTAGGGACTTTTGTGTAAACCTTGTTCAACACTGGGCACCTAAGAGGAACTTCACAACTGCTTGTTAAAAAACGGAATGAACTAATGCAAGGCTACAGCTGCCACCAGTGACAATTGCTTGCAGCGAATATCACGCATTTCAGTGAGCCAAAAGTTCTCATTTTTTAATCTTTTTTCTTATTCTTTAAAAGAGAAGATAATTGACAATCGAATTGCCTTCAAACAACTCTCTGAAATGTGACTCTGAAAACTACATGTATTTTCTTTAATATCCAAAACTGATCAATTTGTTCCTTTATGGTAGACAAATTAAAATGTAGCCACTTAAACACAACACACAGAATTCTTCTCTGAATGCTTCCTTGCTGCCGCAGAAAAGAACAATAGTCAGCAGTTACACAGCCCTCTGAAATAACACTCTTTACTATTCCCTTTCCTTACAAATTGGTGATAAAGTTAGTCAATACCTGAAATGTATTTATATAATTCATGGTGTTAGATACATGTGCTCAGCAGATTTGGGGGTGGGGAGGGTGTCCATTGCCTTTCGCATGTAAGTTGGCCGTCATTTTCTTGCAGCTTTTTAATAGCCCTATACTTAATGTTCTGTGCTTCTTCTTCACCAACTTTGTCTTTCCTTATTATTTTCCAATTTGGAAAAGAAAATTCTACATATTTAGAGAGCAGCTGCTGCACATGTCTTATTCATTGCATGCCACCATTCTGTTTCTCCAGCAGTCTGACTGCAAATTTCAGTGCTCACATAGGTAATAGGGCATTTGGGATTTCTGGAATAAAACTAGCTGTGTCCCCACAGCATTTACCCCAGGATTCCGATACTAAACTCCGTTTGCTCTTATCCATATGGTTGTAGTTCTAGCTTCTTCGTGTATTTCATGTGTTCATCCTGACCTTGCCCCAGGGAAGTTCCCGTGTCCTCAAAAACAGAGACAATGTATTCTTTCCCCCAGCAAACCCTAAAGAATGTGACATTGCTCCTGCAGGTATTATAGGCAAGAGAAATGCAACAAATGTTGACTGCCTAATATCTTATTTTCAGCATAGTCAGTCCAGGAAAGCGATCATTTCACACTCACACACACACGCACACACATACACACACGATAACTGGGGTAAGTTTACAATTATTTAAATTGAGAATTTTTTCCACTAGTTTCCCTGACACTTACTGTAAGTCTTCATTTAAAAGAAACCCAGGCCAGCAGCTGTTTTCTGGGGATGAGGGCAGGGAGAGTGGCTCCTCTCCCTAAAATGGGGGTGCCACCGAAAGGCACCTGTAGTGGGGAATGAATATTCTAATGCTTCCATACCTTTTGGTGAAGGTGAAGGGGGCTTGTTGAAAACATTGCTGTGAGCAGATGGACCCCTGAAACCATCTGCTATGAAGCAACTAAATGTTCAATGATGCATTACGGAATTATTTAGCTCTCAAAGAGACTGAAAGTTGTTAGTAATGATGGCATCTGTACTGAGAGCAAACAACCTATTTATATATGATCTATTACTTCATAAACTGTTTGGAGACCCTCATTTCTTAAAGAAGCAGCAGTCTTCTTGATTGCAGGTATAAAATTGTTACCGAACAAATCATAAATTATAATCTTAAAATTAGCATCCATTTTCCCCCTTTGGGTTAAGTCAATTTTTTTGCTGAACCCTATTTTTCTCATTCCCCAACAAAGCATAGCCGATTTAAGGTTGATGCCATTTAAAGCTAATGGAAATAAGATTCCTTTTCCACTCCCCTAAATCATATTTATATAGCATAGTTTAAATTCTATATAAATATATCATTTTGTTCAAGGTAAGATTTGCTATTGCAAAAGACATCCTCATTAGAAAAGAGTAGAAAAAAGAAAAAAAAAGCCACTTATAACTCCCCAATCCAAAGACAATGACTATTAATATTTTGGGTGCATTTTTTTCAGGTGTTTCTTCATATTTATTTTTTAAAAAATGAAAACAACTAAATATAGTTCTACAATCCCTACTAAACTTTTCGCATTCTCTTAAAGACATGATTTTGTGCTATACAACTTGATGGCTTATTCCCTTTACTCACGGTCTCCTGGAAATATCTAAAATCCAAACCAGCACATCCATACGACAGAATGCTATTCAGTAATAAAACTGAATATAACTATTGAGATACACAACAGTGTGGGTGAATCTCAAATGCACTTTATTAAATGAAAGAAAAGCCAGGCTCAAAAGGCTACACGCGTATGGCTGCATTGGTGTGGCACTCTGGAAAAGGCAAGACTGTAGAATGGAGAACAGATAGTGGCTAAAGCGGCAGAAAGGGCTTGACTACAAAAGGCAGCACGAGTGATTGTTTTCAGGGAGGATGGGATTGTTCTACAGCTTGATTGCGATGAGGGTTACATGGCTCTGTGCATTAATCAAATGCATAAGACAGCACACCAAAAAATAAATTTTGCTTTATATACATTAAAAAGAAATAGAAAAAAAGAAAGAAAGAAAGAAATCGGAAAGACTCAAAGAAAGCATAGACCAAAGCGGTTATCAGGTCTCAGCGTTATGTTTAAGCAAATACATTCATTCATTCAACAATTATTTACTGAGTACTATATCCCATGTCTTGGTAGACCCTGAGGATAGTAGTGAACAAATGGGACAAAACCCCTGCACTTAAGGAGCTTACATTCTAGTGGGGGAAGATTAACACAAGAAACGACTAAGGTGTAAAGTATATTAGATGATGGTAAGTGCTATAGAGAAAAATGAAGCAGAGAAGAAGGCAAATCAGAGGGCCACTCTGAACAAGTAACATTGCAACAAAGTCTGCAAGAAGATGAGAGAAGGAGCCCTGTAGCTAGCTGGAGGAAGAGCCAGTATGAGTCCAAAGGCTTTGTAGGAGAAATGTCTTCTGTGCAGTTCAAGAACAGGAGGTAGAGCAGTGGGAGATGAGATCAGAGAAGTAAGGGCTAGGGGGCTGGTGAGAATCATACACAAATATTAGGACTTTATGCTACTTTTTGGGAGATGGGGTGGTGTGGCAGGGTTTCAAGCAGAGGGCAGCACAATCTTATTCACTTTTAAAAGGGACCATCCTGGCTGCCGTATGATAGAAATAGAGCCTATGGTGTGGGTGCATGGGAAATAAAAAGAGGGAAACCAATTAAGATGCTAGTACAATCGATGAAGAGATGAGCGTGGCTGGAACCCGGGTGGTAGTTGCGGAGATGGTGAAGAGTGGTTGGATTCTACATACAATGGGAAGTAAAGGTAACAGGATTTCATCACAGAATGGACATACAATATGAGAAAATGAGAGAAGTCAAGAATGACTCAAGGTTTTTGGCTTGATCAACAGAAAAGACGGGTTTGCTGTTAACTGTAACGGGGAAGACCACAGCAGCACAGGTTTGGAAGAGAAAATTATGAATTCATTTCTGAACTTGTAACGTTTGAAATATGGACTTCCAAACAGAAATCTGGTAAGCAGACTGATAAATGAGTTTGGAGTTCAGGGAAACATCCAAGGAGGAGATATAAGTTTGGGAGTTTTCAGTCTGTAGATGGTATTTAAAGCCATGCGGTCCATTCAAAACATTTTCCCGAACAAAGATACTGCTAGTCCAAAGGTGGACCTAGATGCTTGCCCCCTTGCAAAACAGAAGATAGTTCCAAGCATCCATTTGCTCCCTCTGCCACCCCAACTCCTCAGAAATCTCAACAAGAAGACGCATGAAGGGAGCTTTTTCAAACACGTAAACTAAAAGTGAGAATTCAGCCTTGAAATGATGGCAATAGAACGTCTAATTCCTCCTTCTGTGTTCTTGAGATTTTCTCTACGTAATAATTCCTGTTTTATAGAGATCACCCATTAATTTTATCAATGGCATGTACCCACCGGCAGGAGTTTTTACTGAGGTCACCTAGAAATTCTGAGTCTTTACGCTACATACTCATTTTGTAGGCTTATTTTGGTTCCAGTATTTAATTAAAATAATTTTCATTTGGTGAGATGTGGAATTATTTACAATTAAAATACGCGTAGGACTTGGAATATGCGTATAAACAGTTAAAATTTACACTGTGGCTATGCATACACTTATACAAATAATAAATGTTAAAAGAGAAAATTTGGGGTGCAAGTGTAGTTCAGTGGTAGAAGGCTCGCCTGCCATTTGGGAGACCTGGATTCGATTCCGGGTCCATGCACTTCCAAAAAAACAAACAAATCAACCAACTAAACACAAATTCAACAAATGGTGCTACAATCACAGGCTACTCACATAGAAAAATAATGAAATGTGACCCTGTCATAGAGCATACAAAAAAAAAAAAGAGAAAATTTGCTTTTTTATCCCCAAATCAGTATTTTTAGCAAGAATTTTTCATATTTAGCTCATTTTCATTAATTAGATATGTTTATAAGTGTTAGATTTTAAAACTCATTAGCTCTATGTATCATCCTAAAATAACACTCCAAAGAAGAGTATTAATTTCTATAACCCCAAGCTTGGAAATGTTCTTTGTTAAATTAATGATTTATATGCGTGCACATCATGGGCTTACCAAATTTAAACAACCCTTTTTACACAATTTGAAAGCACTATTTTTTTAAATGAGATATATATGAAAAGGTTTTCTCAAGGAAGAGACCATCTGTACTTAAAGACTAAAAATTTATCTAAGCTGGGGCAAATAGCCCCAATCAATTAGTTAATCAATTAATCAATCTCAATTAGTTAACCAATTAAATATTTATCAACACATCAGATAATCCTGGTATCCTGTTGCCTTGCATTTTGCTTCTTGTTTTTAGAAACTTTTTTGGCTATGAGTTTTCTCCTTCCTGCTCCTTTGTATTGTTAAATAAAACCAAATTTTTCAGATATTGCAGAGTTGTGCCTTATTAATTTAAAACTCATATTTGATCTGTATGTTTTTTTGTTGTTGTTGTTTTTGTTTTTGCCTGGGCAGGCACCGGGAATCAAACCCGGGTCTCCGGCATGGCAGGGGAGAACTCTGCCTGCTGAGCCACCGTGGCCTGCCTTGGTCTGTATGCTTTAATAGCCAAAAATATTCTTTTATAATCAAACGCCCTCAGAAATCTTAAGCATTCGCCCTTTTCATTTTATTTGGAAAGAAAGAACTTTTGTTTCTGTAAAATTCCTGAAATGGAGGTGATAAAGCTGAAAGGAAATCAGTGTGCAATGCCTTAAACAGCTTCCCCAGGACTACAGAGGTAGGTGCCAGCTCTCCCCCTCTCCCTGACACAGGCTACCTCTGGCGCCTCTTCTCCACCTGTCAATCAATCACCAGTCAGTCAAGGGCTAATGACAGCCAGATGGCACCTGCCTTTCATGAACTGTGTTCCTAAGTCAGACTCCGCCTGGAACCAGGCTGGATGGTCTATGGCCAGGTAATGATGAGAGGTTTTTTGTATTCGGTGGAAGCTATAATGGCTCAAATCTCTGACGACCCCCCGCCCCAGCCCCTCCATGAAGAGAGTAAGATTCTTCAGCATCCGTCCACTGATTTGACATAAGCAAAGTGATCTCTGATGATAAAAACGAGGCAGCTCTCTTCCTTCCTCTCTTGATAACGTGTTAATTTGACCCTGCAGAAGAGGGAGGCAAATGTGAGAGGTAAAGAGCTGACCCCGCACTTCCCACGGCCCAAAAGCAGAAGCGATGCTGGCATTTAAATACGTGCAGGTGTCTTCCCCACACAGTTTACCCGCGCTTTCAACCTTGACCTGAGGAAGCCCCCTTTCTGGAAGTGACAGGTAATTTAGCCTTCCCGCTAAGTTCTGGGGCTCTCTGATGGTGAATTATGTATGGCGCTTCTATGATACGGACACCTGTCCACCGAGAGCCAAACCAAAACTGATAGATTCCTCTTAAAGCCCTTAGATTAGATATAAACTACCCTTTCCCCTCAGAAAACAGTCATGATGCCAATCACCTCGCCTCCCCTCCCCACCCCGTGATTCCGAGATCGGAGAGACACCTAAAAGAAACATCACTGTGTTTGCTTTTATAGAAAGTATCCTTTGGGTCGCACTCTGGCTTTTCCCTCTTTCCTTCCTCTGCAACTGTCAAAAACCCTTCTAAGTTGGAGAAATAAACTTGTCATTATGAATTATCAACGTGCCTCCTCCTTCCTGCTCCCCTCCTGTGTCTTAATTCACTAAACTGGTATAAATAAGTGCACCATATTAATTAAATCAGAGCTTCCAGCAATGGTGTCAGGTGGTTAGGATTGCAGTGTGGGGACTAAAAAGAGCAAAATTACATCACATTATGCTCCTGGTGTATGCTATAATTTGAGACAGGTAAATTTAATGTTCTGGGTATGGAAAACAGGTAGTGGGCAGTGTCAGCTGGCCCTCCAAATCTACTGGTGGATGTAAAGAGAGGCAAGACATATAGAAGGCTGACTTTATGAAATGGTGGTGGGGAGGGTGGAAGGAGTGAAGGAGCGTTTTGTTGAAGGTGACGGGGTTTTCTAGAATAAATTTCATATTTAGGTCCTGCCGGAATGGTTTCCTGACCAGCCACATCCTCATCGAGACTTAATCAAGGGAACACCTCAGTGCAACTGAAATGGTTCGGAATTTGGTCCTAGGGGAAGGCTCCTTTGAGATGTTATGTTTATTGCTCACTCTTTATAGTACTGGTTGGCAAAATAGAAACAGAGAGCTTCCATACAGTAGCAAATCTCTTTCTGAAACAGATGGTTGGGCCTGGAAATGAGATAATAGTTCTTTTCATGAACTGTTCAGCCCAGTCCTGTTTCCCCCTGGAATTGAACAGAAGCCTTTTTTTGTTGTTTCTTAAATCCATTTGGCCCACCTCTCTGCAGCCGTGCCTGCTTCCCCACTTCTTGCCCAGTACAGTTGAGGAAGGGACACCTGATCACCTTATGACTCAAGGGCAGGCAGGTCCATATCCATTAAAGATGGGATGTAAATGGGGGGAAGCTCCCGAGAGGACCCCTCCCACAGGCCCCGGTCCCCTGGGAGTGCACACGGAGAATCTCATTAGGAATCTAATACAATAAAGACATGTAGATCTTCCGGGTGGGGGAGGAGTGGAAATCAAATTAGCCTCATTCCTTTATTCTGCACCTCACAGCGCTTCTGCCCGTCGACAATTGCATTAGATCAGTGAGATCAAAAGGCAAAAACTCCCTGGAAATTCATTGTCTGAGGCAAGACTACAGGGCAGAGGACAACTGGGGGAGGAGGCGGGAGTAAATTGTGTTGATCCAAGACATAAATTTATGACATCTACCCACACTTCTGCGGAGCCTTTCTCTTTGCTTTTTCAACTCCCACTCAGGTTTTGTTATATGTTGGCTGTGGGAGATGGACCGGGTCTAAAGTGAGGAGAGAAAAAAAACAAAGCATCTATGTCTACCTTTGCTTTGGAAAGTCATTTGAGCACTGAGAGTTCTGCTTTAATACTCTTTAAATTTCAGAAAACCCTTAGAATTATTTAAGCGAATATTCCACCCCCCCAAAAAAAATATATTGCTAAAATGTCACTAGACTTCTTGCCAATAACTGTAAAACAAAGGGAGAAAGTTCAAGAAGGGGAACTGTAGGCAGCGCGACCCAGGCTCTGCCACTACCCGGGGCTTCCCGGCGGCCAGGGCTCCCCGCAGGCCGGGAGGGGTCTCTGCTGATAAAAAAATAAAATAAAAATAAAAAAAGAAGGGGAACTGTAAAAATATTTGGTGCCCAACAAACAGTATGTGTATTTTTATGAGAGAAAATACAACCAGTACTGTTAATGTTTTTTGAAAATTAAACTGCAGATAAATACGTGACAGTAAAATAAGCTGCAGTGTAATTCAGTACATACTACATTCATTTAACTAATGCTTTAGTTGAGGTACTGGAAATTGGAGGTGGACTAAAGTAAATAGCATGTGCCAGAAATAAAGGAAGTGCTCAAAAAAGAGCACGAAATGAACCATGACATCCTCATTTCAGGGGCATGTTAAAAGCGCACAGGAGCCAACTGAGAGAGCTCCCAATGGCCAAAGCTGGGACAACTTGAACAAAATTTAAAAAAACAACACATATGTATAGGCTTGGATTATAACCAACAGTATAAAATAAATATCTAAATACCCATGAATCTGTAGTGATGTAAATTGTTGAATAAATCAATAAATGAGGGAGGAGACAAATATCCCACGTAGAAGAATTCCAAATAATTTGCATACACACACTGCCCTCAAGGAGGTGACGTATAACCTCCCCTCCTTAAGTACCGCTGGGCATAGGGACTATCTTCCAAAGAATTCAGTTTAGAAAGGGGGATGGTGAGGAGTAATATCAAGGGGGAAAATTTTGACAAACATACCTCAGTCAAGTGTTCAAGGTCAATATCAACTGTGACAAGTCATTTGATTGTATGTACCTTTGATATGATGAGCCGAGACTGCTATTTCACCTCTACAATCTTCCTGCCCCAAACACCAGTCTAGTCATGAGAAGAACAGCAGACAAATTTCAATAGACAACCATCCTACAAGACACCTGACCAGTATTCCTCAAAATTGTCATGGCCATTAAAAATAAAGTCCAAGAAACTGTCACAGTCAAAAGAAAACTAAGGAGACATGACAACTAACTGTGATATGGTATCCCGAAACAGAAAAAGGACATTAGGAAAAAAACTAGTGATATCTGAGTAAACTATTGGTTCATTTATTGCAACAAATGTACCATATTAATGTGCGTTAATAGTAAGGGAAACTGGGCGGAGCATATGGGAACTTTCTGTACTATCTTCTCAATTTTTCTGTAAGTCTAAAACTCTTCTCAATGCTTAAGTCTATTAAAACAAAGTGAATGGTTCTGCTCTCAAGGAACTTCCAATCAAGGGGAAATAATCCAGAGACCTCTATAATAAATTCCTTTCCTAGTAGAGTTGGTGACTCACCAGAAAATCAAACCACTAGAGTACTACCTAACTGAATTACAGAATTTAACTGTAAGATTAAAAAATAATTAGGAAACCACTGTTATTGGCATCATCTGAAAGTATTTAATTGCTCATTCTATAATTGCAAATGAAAGGTTGTAAGAAACATTTATCTAGAGGTAAACATAATTATTAAACACTTTTCACTCAAACTAATAAATGTTGTATATTACTCTCCAGCAGTTGCATACATCTCTCTCCGTCTCCCCCTTTCTCTGTGTCTCAAACACATTATAACACTATTCCCAGACCCTTCACACAACCATACCAAGAAATTTGCCTTTGATCCAATCACTTCTTGGCACAAAGGCTATCTGGAATTCCATGCAGTCTATTCACTCATCTCCACTCAACTGACAATCAACTTTGTGTGATTGCTAAGAGTAAGACACACTAGCAGAGCCTTGGCCTTCACTTCCAATGAGGTCGCAAGATAGAACATAACATAAAAGTTAAAGAAAAACAGGGGTTTGCTGCATTTGTTATGTTTAATCTCCAAATAAATGGTATAAATAGTAAGTACAATAAGTTCAGAAGATGGTGAGATGGCTGTTCAGGAGCGCCACAACCTCTTAAACCGGGATTTCACAGAAAAAAAATGGACTTTACCTGAGCCTTGCAAGAATGCAATATTCAGAAAGCCTGGGAAAGTGGAAATTCAGATAAAATATAGCAGAAACAGAGATATGGGGAAGGGAAAACATAAACAGTGAACATGGTGACTTGAAGAGAGAAGAAGTTCTATGTGCAAGAGTGGGCAGCTGTAGCTAGTGTTGAGGGAAGATGATGGAGGCCACTAAAAGGTTTTGATGATTTGATAGGCAATGGGGAACTGTAACTTATGGAAAATCAGCTATCAACACTATACCATTAAAAATTCTTTGGTCAGGCCATGAATAACCAAATCGATTGTCAATGACACCAATTTATTTCTTGTAAGAATAGTAGTTTCATGAGTTTGTAAATATATATGTTTCTGATCTTATATATAGTAATACATATATATAAACACACACGTGTGTACATATATACAAATTAATAAAAATCACTTCTGTGGCATCATACTGGCCACTCCAGAGTTAGAAATCTGATAGGCAGGTGTTCTAGTTTGCTAGCTGCTGGAATGCAATATACCAGAAACAGAACGGCTTTTACAAAGGGGGAATTTATTAAGTTGCGAGTTTGAAGTTCTAAGGCTGAGAAAATGTCCCAATTAAAACAAGTCTATAAAAATGTCCAAATTAAGGCACCAACAAGAGGTCACCTTCACTCAAGAAAGGCCGATGAAGTTCAGGGTTTCCCTCTCAACTGGAAAGGCACATGGTGAACATGGTGGCATCTACTCGCTTCCTTTCCAGGCCTCTGGCTTCATGAAGCTCCCTGGAGGAGTTCTCTTTCTTCATCTCCAAAGGTCACTGGCTGGTGGACTCTGTGGGTTCTCTAGTCATTCTCATGGCTCTCAAAAGTGACGCTCTCCAAAATGCTTCCTCTTTTAAAGGATTCCAGTCAAGGCCCACCTGCAATGGGTGGAGTCACATCTCCCTCTAATCAAAGTTAATATCCACAATTGGGTGGGTCACATCTCCATGGGAACAATTAAAAAGCTCCCACACAACAATATTGAATGAAGATTAAAGGACATGGATTTTCTGGGGTCCATCACAGATTCAAACCAGCACAGCATGGTATTTCCAGGATGTGTAGGACCTCGGGTGAGCATTTTTTATAGGGCTCTTGTCTACATAAACAATCTGAATAAAAAAGTTTGAGCCTATGTAAGATATAATGATTTATTGATAAAAATTTAGAGCAATAGGTAGGCAAAAAAAAAAATATGTATTTAATGGTTCTGTCAGTGCATATGAAGATTCTTCTTAGTGGCCAAGTACCATCTCTTCCTTTTCGAGTCCAGGAAACATCTCTACAGTTTTATGTAAAACACTCCCTTCCTGACTAATTTCTTATATTCCACCCTGAGAAAAAAGTAACACTAATGTTATTGCCCATTGCTCTTCATAAGAACCTCTTTGTGCTGAAACAAAATAAATCCTTGCCTCTGCAGTTCTGTAATACCATTTATTCAGTACTCTTTACATCATATTTCCTGATGCTGTATCATCTGCTGTGTCACCCATGAACGTGGCTTCCAGTGTTTCAGAGATTATCACTGGGATTCACTGATGACCACCAATGCAAGACTTACCCAGAGCATGCAGGAAAATGGGGATGATTCCTCCTTTTCTGGTCACGTTATATTTGCACATCAGAATTGCACAGCATAAACAATTTATCCAACCATGCCTTCTCTTGAGCTCCTTTGATTATACTTGCTGTATCCTTAGATGAGGATCTTTCAGTATTTATGGCCCTTCTGGCTTCTGCACATCACCACCAGTGGGCAGGACAAGAGCAGTGCCATTCCCATAAGAAATGTCTGTTTCTCTTTAAGACCACATCAGTCTGTTGGGAGGGCCGGTTGGCATGGTGAAGCAATGGTCACCCCAGGACTGTGTGCGGAGATGATGGGTGATGG